>PVKA01024624.1:0-33998 GCA_004027165.1 Ctenomys sociabilis | reverse complement strand
TGACACAGACAAAGGAACTACAGAATAATGTACAGGACTACAAGATAAACCCTGAGAAGACTTCAATGACCACATAGGAAATATAAAGTTCATGTGTTGGTATATAAGTTTTGATCTACCTAGGTCTTAACCATCCAGCAGAAAAGTATAAAAGTATAAAAATGAAGTATACATCGTGAGCCCATAATATTAAACTGAGATATAAATGGATATGGTCGAAAATTTCTTTGAATAACTCGCTATGGTTGCAGAATGATGGACTGTGTTGGATTGTGGTGTCGAGTTCAAGCACCTAAGGTAGTTGAATGTCAATGGAGTGCCCACTTTTGACAGGTGTAGACAAAGGAAGGTTTATAGAAAGAATATATCATCATGTGTGTGTATAGACAGTACAGTTGGGATAGATAACGCTGTGCTTCTACATAATTCTATGAGAGGCAAGATCTGCACTAATGGTGGTTGGACAGGATATTAGGTCAGCTTTTAGTGCTATGGTCATCCACTAGGTAAATAATTGTTGAATCTTTGATATAATTCATCTATATAAAAACCTGTAAATATAATATCATGTATGCACCTTGTACAATACCAAAACGTTATGAAACCAGTTTGCAATGTATTATTTCATCGAATCTGTATGATTATGGTGTTTTGAAACTGTCTGATTGACAATTGTATTTCAATAAAATAAAAATAAATGGAAAAAAAAAATAGAGAACAGCCAGCTGAGCTCCAGCTTGTTTGCGAAGCAGGGCACTGCAATGCCTGTTCCCACATATAGCGAAATACAGCAATTTGTCCTGTGTGTCACTTTGGTTTCCAAACCAATTCAAGTTGTGCAGTGTGGTAAGTGTTGCAACTCGTTCAGTCTCTTGAGAGAAAGTATATGCGAAGTTGGTGACTTTCCAGCTCTTATGCACGAGAGGTACAGGGACATGATTTCTGTCCCATGCATTCCTAAGGGAACACAGGGTATTGCACCTAGTACATGTGCAGTTTTCTTCAAGATGTGATTTCTTGTGCTCCACGATGTTTGTTTCTAAGAATGAGTTCTGAATAGAGAAAAGCCAGGTGATCTCCAGCTTGTTTGGGAATCAGGGTATTGCAATGCCTTTTCCTGCATATAGTGAAATGCAGCAATTTGCCCTATGTGTCACATGGGTTTCCAAGCCAATTCCCAAGTGTGCAGTGTTATAGGTGTTGTAGCTCGTCCAGTCTCTTGAGAGAAAGTATATGCGAAGTTGGTGGCCTTCCAGTTCTTACTGCACAAGGCATACAGGCAAATGTTTTCTATCCCATGCATTCCTATGGGAACAGAGGGTATTGCACCTAGTACGTATGCAGGTTTCTTCAAGATGTGATATCTTGTGCTCCACGATGTGTGCTTCTAAGTGTGAGTTATGAATAGAGAAGAGCCAGCTGAGCTCCACCTTCTTTGTGAAGCAGGGCACTGTAATGCCTTTTCCCGCATATAGCAAAATGCAGCAATTTGCCCTATGTGTCACTTTGGATTCCAAACCATATCCCAAGAGAGCAGTGTGGTAAGTGTTGCAACTCGTTCAGTCTCTTGAGGGAAAGTATATATGAAATTGGTGGCTTTCAAGTTTTGGTGCACAATACATACTGGCACATGGTTCTGTCCCATGCATTCCGATGGGAACACAGGGTTTTACACCTAATACGTATGCAGGTTTCTTCAAGATGTGATTTATTGTGCTCCACGATGTTTGTTTCTAAGAGTGAGTTCTGAATAGAGAAGAGCCAGCTGAGTTGCACCTTCTTTGTGAAGCAGGGCACTGCAATGCCTTTTCGAACATATCGCGAAATGCACCAATTTGCACTATGTGTCACTTTGGGTACCAAATCATTTCGCAAGTGTGCAGTGTTGTAAGTGTTGCAACTCGTTCAGTCTCTAGAGAGAAAGTATGTCTGAAGTTGGTGGCTTTCCCGTTGTTAGTGCACAAGAGATACAGGCATATGTTTCTGTCCCATGCATTCCTATGGGAACAGCGGGTATTGCACCTAGTACGTATACAGGTTTGTTCAAGATGTGATTTTTTTGTGCTCCACGATGTTTGTTACTAAGTGTGAGTTCTTAATAGAGAAGAGACACTGAGCTCCACCTTCTTTGTGAAGCAGGGCACTGCAATGCCTTTCCCCACATATAGCGAAATGCATCAATTTGCCCTACGTGTCACTTTGTTTTCCATTCCATTTCCCAAGTGTGCAGTATTGTAAGTGTTGCAACTCATTCAGTCTCTTGAGAGAAAGCATATGCGAAGTTGGTGACTTTCCAGCTCTTATGCATGAGAGGTACAGGCACATGATTTCTGTCCCATGCATTCCTAAGGGAACACAGGGTATTGCACCTAGTACGTGTGCAGGTTTCTTCAAGATGTGATTTCTTGTGCTCCACGATGTTTGTTTCTAAGAATGAGTTCTGAATAGAGAACAGCCAACTGAACTCCACCTTTTTTGTGAAGCAGGGCACTGCAACGCCTTTTACCGGACATAGCGAAATGCAGCAATTATCACTATGTGTCACTTGGTTTCGAAACCATTTCCCAAGTGTGCAGTGTTGTCAGTGTTGCAACTCGTTCAGTCTCTTGAGAGAAACTATATGCGAAGTTGGTGGCTTTCCAATTCTTAGTGCACAATAGATACAGGCACATGTTTTCTGTCCGATGCCTTCCTATGGGAACATAGGGTATTCCGCCTAGTACGTATGCAAGTTTCTTCAAGATGTGATTTCTTATGCTGCACGATGATTCTTTTTAAGAGTGAGTTCTGAGTAGAGAATAGCCAGCTCAGCTCCAGCTTGTTTGGGAACCAGGGCACTGCAATGCCTTTTGCCGCATATAGCGAAATGCAGCAATTTGCCCTATGTGTCACTTTGGTTTCCAAAGCAATTCCCAAGTGTGCGGTGTGGTAAGTGTTTAAACTCGTTCAGTCTCTTGAGAGAAAGTGTATGCCAAGTTGGTGGCTTTCCAGTTTTAGTGTACAAGAGATACAGGCACATGTTTTCTGTCCGATGCATTTCTAAGGGAACACAGTGTGTTGCACATAGTGCGTATGCAAGTTTCTTCAAGATGTGGTTTCTTATGCTCCACGATATTTGTTTCTAAAATTGAGGTCTGAATAGAGGAGAGCCAGCTGAGCTCCACCTCCTTTGTGAAGCAGGGCACTGAAGTGCCTTTTCTCGCATATAGCGAAATGCAACAATTTGCCATATGTGTCACTTTGGTTTCCAAAACAATTCCCAAGTGTGCAGTGTTGAAAGCGTTGCAGCTCGTTCATTCTCCCGAGAGAAAGTATACCCGAAGTTGGTGGCTTTCCAGTTCTTAGTGCACAAGAGATATTGGCACATGTTTTATGTCCCCTGCATTTCTATGGGAGCAAAGGGTATTGCACCTAGTACGTACGCAGGTTTCTTCAAGATGTTTTTCCCTGCGCTCCACGATGTTTGTTTGTAAGAGTGAGTTCTGAATAGATAACATCCAGGTGAAGTCCACCTTCTTTGGGAAGCGGGGCACTTCAATTCCTTTCCCGCATAGAGCAAAATGCAACAATTTGCCCTATGTTTCAATTTGGTTTCCAAAACAATTCCCAAGTGTGTAGTGTTGTAAGTGTTGCAGCTCGTTCAGTCTCCTGCACGAAACTATATGTGAAGTTGGTGGATTTCCAGTACTTAGTGCACAAGAGATTCAGGCACATGTTTTCTGTCCAATGCATTCCTATGTGAACACAGTGTATTGCACCTAGTACGTAAGCACGTTGCGTCAAGATGTGGTTTCTTGTGCTCCACGATGTTTGGTTTTAAGAGTGAGTTCTGAATAGAGAAGAGCCAGCTGAGCTCCACCTTCTTTGTCAAGCAGGGCACTGCAATGCCTCTTCCCACCTATAGCGAAATGCAGCAATTTGGCCTATGTGACACTTTTGTTTCCAAAGCAATTCCCAAGTGTGCAGTGCAGTAATTCTTGCAACTCGTTCAGTCTCTTGAGAGAAAGTATGTGCAAAGTTGGTGGCTTACCAGTTCTTAGTGTACAAGAGATACAGGCACATGTTTTCTGTATCATTCATTTCTATGGGAACAGAGGGTATTGCACCTAGTACGTATGCAGGCTTCTTCAAGATGTGGTTTCGAGTGCTCCACGATGTTTGGTTTTAAGAGTGAGTTCTGAATAGAGAAGGGCCAGCTGAGCTCCACCTTCTTTGTGAAGCAGGGCAGTGCAATGCCTTTTCCCACATATATCGAAATGCAACAATTTGCCCTATGCGTCAATTTGGTTTCCAAAACAATTCCCAAGTGTGCAGTGTTGTAAGTGTTGCAGCTCGTTCAGTCTCTTGAGAGAAAGTATATGTGAAGTTGGTGGATTTCCAGTTCCTAGTGCCCAAGAGGTACAGCCGCATGTTTTCTGTCCAATGCATTCCTATGGGAACACAGGGTAGTGCACTTAGTACGTATGCAGGTTGCTTCACGATGTGCTCTCTTGTGCTACACAATGTTTGTTTCTAAGAGAGAGTTCTGAATAGAGAGCAACTACCTGAACTCCAGCTTGTTTGGGAAGCAGATCACTGCAATGCCTTTTCGCGCAAATAGCGAAATGCAGCAATTTGCCCTATGTGACACTTTGGTTTCCAAAGCAATTCCCAAGTGTGCAATGTGGTAAGAGTTGCAGCTCCTTCAGTCTCTTGAGAGAAAGTATATGCGAAGTTGGTGGCATTTCAGTTCTTAGTGCACGAGAGATACAGGCACATGTTTTCTGTCCCCTGCATTCCTATGGGGACAGAGGGTATTGCACCTAGTACGTATGAAAGTTTCTTCACGATGTGATTTCTTATGCTCCACGATGTTTGTTCCTAGAGTGAGTTCTGAAGAGAGAACAACGAGCTCAGCTCCAGCTTGTTTGTGAAGCAGGGCACTGCAATGCCTTTTGCCGCATTTAGCGAAATGCAGCATTTTTCCCTATGTGTCACTTTGGTTTCCAAAGTAATTCCCAACTGTGCAGTGTGGTAAGTATTGAAAGTCCTTCAGTCTCTTGAGAAAAAGTATATGCGAAGTTGGTGGCTTTCCAGTTCTTAGTGCACAAGAGATACAGGCACATTTTTTCTGTCCCATGCATTCCTATGGGAACATAGGGTATTTCGCCTAGTACGTAGGCAGGTTTCTTCAAGATGTGATTTCTTATGCTGCACGATGTTTGTTTTTAAGAGTGAGTTCTGAGTAGAGAACAGCCAGCTCAGCTCTAGCTTGTTTGGGAAGCGGGGCCCTGCAAAGCCTTTTCCCGCATATAGCTAAATGCAACAATTTGCCCTATGTGTCACTTTGGTTTCCAAAGCAATTCCCAAGTGTGCAGTGTGGTAAGTGTTGAAACTCGTTCAGTCACTTGAGAGAAAGTATGTGTGAAGTTCGTGGCTTTCCAGTTCTTAGTGCACAAGAGACTCAGGCACATGTTTTCTGTCCCATGCATTCCTAAGGGAAGAGAGGTTATTGCTTCTAGTAGGTATGCAGGTTTCTTCAAGATGTGATTTCCTGTGCTCCACGACGTTTGTTTCTAAGAGTGAGTTCTGAATATAGAACATCCAGTTGAAATGCAGCTTGCTTCGGAAGCAGAGCACTGCAATGCCTTTAATTACATATAGCGAAATGCATCAATTTTCCATATGTGTCACTTTGGTTTCAAACCAATTCGGAAGTGTGCAGTGTTATATGTGTTGCTGCCGGTTCAGTCTCTTGAGAGAAAGTATATGCAAAGTTGGTGGCTTTCCAGTGCTTAGTACACAAGAGATACAGGCACATGTTTTCTGTCCCATGCAATTTTATGGAACACAGTGTGTTGCACTTAGTACGTATGCAGGTTTCTTCAAGATGTGGTTTCTTGTGCTCCACGATGTTTGTTTCTAAGAGTGAGTTCTGAAGAGAGAACAGCCATCTGAGCTTCGCCTTCTTTGGGAAGCAGGGCACTGCAATGCATTTCCCGCATATAGCGAAATGCAGCAATTTGCCCTATGAATCACTTTGGTTTCCAAACAAATTCCCAAGTGTGCAGTGTTGTAAGTGTTGCAGCTCGTTCGGTCTCTTGAGAGAAAGTATATGCGAAGTTGGGGGCTTTCCAGTTCTTAGTGCACAAGCGATACAGGAACATGTTTTTTGTCCCATGCATTCCTATGTGAACAGAGGGTATTGCACTTAGCACGTATGCAAGTTTCTTGAAGATGTGATTTTCTGTGCTTCACGATGTTTGTTTCTAAGAGAGAGTTCTGAATAGAGAACATCCAGGTAATCTCCAGCTTGTTTGGGAAGCAGGGTACTGCAATGCCTTTTCCCGCATATAGCGAAATACAGCAATATGCCCTATGTGTCACTTTGCTTTCCAAACCATTTCCCAAGTGTGCACTGTTGCAAGTGTTGCAGCTCGTTTAGTGTGTTGAGAGAAGGTATATGCGAAGTGGGTGGCTTTCCAATTCTTAGTGCACAAGTGATACAGGCACATGTTTTATGTCCCATGCATTCCTAAGGGAACAGAGGGTATTGCACCTAGTAGGTATGCAGGTTTCTTCAAGATGTGATTTCCTGTGCTCGACGATGTTTGATTCAATGAGTGAGTTCTGAATAGAGAAGAGTCAGCTGAGCTCCACCTTCTTTTTGAAGCAGGGCCCTGCCATGCCTTTTCCCACATATAGTGAAATGCAGCAATTTGCCCTAGGTTTCACTTTATTTTCCAAATGAATTCCAAAGTGTGAAGTGTTGTAAGTGTTGCACCATGTTCAGTCTCTTGAGAGAAAGTATATGTGAAGTTGGTGGCTTTGCAGTTATTAGTGCACAAGTGATAACGGGACATATTTTCTGTTGCATGCATTCCTATGGGAACAGAGGGTATTGCACCTAGTACGTATGCAGGTTTCGTCAAGATGTGGTTTCCTGTGCTCCACGACGTTTGTTTCTAAGAGTGAGTTCTGAATATAGAACATCCAGGTGATCTCCAGCTTGTTTGGGAAGCAGGGTAATGCAATGCCTTTTCCCGCATATAGCGAAATGCAGCAATTTGCCCTATGTGTCACTTTATTTTCCAAACCAACTCCCAAGTGTACAGTGTTGTAAGTGTTGTAGCTCATGCAGTCTCTTGAGAGAAAGTATATGCGAAGTTGGTGGCTTTCCAGTTCTTCGTGCACAAGAGATACAGGCACATGTTTTCTGTCCCATGCATTCCTAAGGGAACAGAGGGTATTGCACCTAGTAGGTATGCAGGTTTCTTCAAGATGTGATTTCTTGTGCTCCACAATGTTTGTTTCTAACAGTGAGTTTCGCATAGAGAACAACGAGCTGAGCTCCATCTTCTATGAGAAGCAGGGCACTGCAATGCCTTTTCCCACATATGACGAAATGCAGCAAATTGCCCTATCTGTCAGTTTGATTTCCACACCAATTCCAAAGTATGCAGTATTGTGAGTGTTGCAACTTGTTCAGTCTCTTGAGACTAACAGTATGTGAAATTGGTGGCTTTCCAGGTCTGAGTGCACAAGCAATACAGGGACATGTTTTCTGTCCCTTGCATTGCTATGGGAACATAGGGTATTGCACATAGTACGTATGCAGGTTTCTTCAAAAGTGATTTCTTCTGCTCCACGATGTTTGTTTCTAAGAGTGAGTTCTGAATAGAGAAGTGACAGCTGAGCTGCATCTTCTTTGGGAAGCAGGGAAGTGCAATGCCTTTTAACCCATACATCGAAATGCAGCAATTTGCCCTAAGTGTATCTTTGGTTTCCAAACCAATTCCCAAGTGTGCAGTGTTGTGATTGTTGCAACTCGTTCAGTCTCTTGAGAGAAACAATATGCGAAGTTGGTGGCTTTCCAGTTCTTACTGCACAAGAGATATAGGCACATGTTTTCTGTTCCATGCATTCCAATGGGAACAGAGGGTATTGCACCTAGTATATATGCAGGTTTCTTTAAGATGTGAATTATTGTGCTCCACGATGTTCGTTTGTAAGAGTGAGTTGTGAATAGAGAACAGCCAGCTGAGCTCAAACTTCTTTTTACAAGGAGGACACTGCAATGCCTTTTCGTGCATACAGCGAAGTGCACCAAATTGTCCTATGTGTCACTTTAGTTTCCAAACCAATTCCCAATTGTGCAGTGTTTTGAGTGGTGCAACTCGTTCAGTCTCTTGAGAGAGAGTACATGGGAAATTGGTGGCTTTCCAGTTCTCAGTGCACAAGAGATACAGGCACATGATTTCTCTACCATACATTCCTAAGACAACAGAGGGTATTGCACCTAGCAGGTATGCAGGGTTCGTCAAGATGGGATTTCTTGTACTCCACGAAGTTTGTTTCTAAGAGTGAGTTCTGAATAGAGAACAGCCAGCTGAGCTCCACCTTCTTTCGTAAGCAGGGCACTGAAATGCCTTTTCCCGCATACAGCGAAATGCAGCAATTTCCCCTATGTGTCACTTTGGTTTCCAAAACAATTCCCAAGTGTGCAGTGTTGTAAGTGTTGCAACTCGTTCAGTCTCTTGAGAGAAACAATATGTGAAGTTGGTGGCTTTCTAGTTCTTAGTGCACAAGAGATACCGGCACATATTTTCTGTCCCATTCATTCCAACCTGAATAGAGGGTATTGCACCTAGTATGTATGCAGGTTTCTTCAGGATGTGATTTCTTGTGCTCCACGATGTTTGTATCTAAGAGGGAATTCTTAATAGAGAAGAGCCAGATGAGCTCCACCTTCTTTCGGAAGCAGGGAACTGCAATGGTTTTTCTCACATATAGCGAAATGCAGCAATTTGCCCTATGTATCACTTTGGTTTCCAAACAAATTTCCAAGTGTGAATTGTTGTGAGTTGTGCAACTCGTTCAGTCTCTTGAGAGAAAGTATATGCGAACTTGGTGGCTTTCCAGTTCTTAGTGTACAAGAGATACTGGCACATGTTTTCGGTCCCATGTGTTCCATTGGGAAAAAATGGTATTGCACCTAGTACGTATGCAGGTTTGTTCAAGATGTGATTTCTTCTGCTCCACCATGCTTGTTTCTAAGAGTGAGTTCTGAATAGAGAACAGCCACCTGAGATCCACCTTCTCTGGGATGCAGGGCACTGAAATGCCTTTTCCCGCATACAGCGAAATGCATCAATTTGCCCTATGGTTCACTTTGGTTTTCAAACCAATTCCCAAGTGTGCAGTTTTGTGAGTGTTGCAACTCGTTCAGTCTCTTGAGAGAAACCATATGCGAGACTGGTGGCTTTCCAGTTCTGAGTGCACAAGAGATACAGGCACTTGTTTTCTGTCCCACGCATTCCTATGGGAACAGAGGGTATTGCACATAGTACGCATGCACTTTTCTTCAACATATAATTTGTTGTGCTCCACGATGCCTGTTTCTAAGAGTGAGTTCTGAATAGAAGATAGCCAACGTAGCTCCACCTTCTTTGGCAAGCAGGGCACGGCAATGCCTTTTCCCGCATACATCAAAATGCAGCAATTTCCCCTATGTGTGACTTTGGTTTCCAAACCAATGCCCAAGTGTGCAGTGTTGTGAATATTGCAACTTGTTCAGTCTCTTGCGAGAGAGTATAAGCGACGTTGATGTCTTTCCATTTCTTAGTGTACAAGAGATACAGGCACATGTTTTCTGTCCCATGCGTTCAGTTGGGAAAAAATGGGATTGCACCCAGTACGTATGCAGGTTTGTTCAAGATGTGATTTCTTCTGCTCCACCATGCATGTTTCTAAGAGTGAGTTGTGAATAGAGAACAGCCAGCTGAGATCCACCTTCTTTGGGAAGCAGGGCACTGAAATGCCTTTTCCCACATACAGCGAAATGCTACAATTTGCCCTATGTGTCACTTTGGTTTCCAAACCAATGCCCAAGTGTGCAGTGTTGTGAGTGGTGCAACTCGTTCAATCTCTTGAGAGAAAGTATGTGCGTAGTTGGTGGCTTTCCAGTTCTTACTGCACAAGAGATACAGGCGCATGATTTCTCTAGCATGCATTCCTATGTGAACAGAGGGTATTGCACCTGGGAGTTATGCAGGTTCGGTCAAGATGGGATTTCTTGTGCTCCACAATATTTGTTTCTAAGAATGAGTTCTGAAAAGGGAACAGCCAGCTGAGTTCCACCTTCTTTGAGAAGGATAGTACTGCAATGCTCATTCTCACATATAGCGAAATACTGCAATATGCCCTATGTGTCACTTTGCTTTCCAAATCAATTCCCAAGTGTGCAGTGTTGTGAGTGTTGCAACTCATTCAGTCACTTGAGAGAAATAATATGCGAGGTTGGTGGCTTTCCAGTTCTGAGTGCACAAGAGATATAGGCACGTGTTTTCTGTCCCACGCATTCCTATGGGAACAGAGGGTATTGCACAGAGTACGCATGCAAGTTTCTTCAACATATGATTTATTGTGCTCCACGATGTCTGCTCCTAAGAGTGAGTTCTGAATAGAGGATAGCCAACATAGCTCCACCTTCTTTGGCAAGCAGGGCACGGCAATGCCTTCTCCCGCATACATCAAAATGCAGCAATTTCCCCAATGTGTGACTTTGGTTTCTTAACCAATGCCCAAGTGTGCAGTGTTGTGATTACTGCAACTTGTTCAGTCTCTTGCGAGAGAGTATAAGCGACGTTGATATCTTTCCATTTCTTAGTGCACAAGAGATACAGGCCCTTTTTTTCTGTCCCATGCATTCCTATGCGAACAGAGGGTATTGCACATAGTACGTATGGAGGTTTCTTCAATGTGTGATTTCTTGTGCTCCACGATGTTTGTTTCTAAGAGGGACTTCTGAATAGAGAACGGCCATGTGAGCTCCACCTTCTTTGGGAAGCAGGGCACTGCAATGCCTTTTCCCGCATACAGCGAAATGCAGCAATTTGTCCTATGTTTCACTTTGGTTTCAAAACCAATTCCCAAGTGTGCATTGTTGTGAGTGTTGCAACTCGTTTAGTCTCTTGCCACAGAGTATATGCGATGTTGGTGGCTTTCCTGTTCTTAAAGCACAAGAGATACAGGCACATGTTTTCTGTCCGATACATTCCTAAGAGAACAGAGGGTACTGCACCTAGGACGTATGCAGGTTTCTTCAAGATGTGATTTGTTGTGCTCCACGATGTTTGTTTCTAAGAATCATTTCTGAATAGAGAACAGTGGAGCTCCACCTTCTTTGAGAAGCAGGGCACTGCCGTGCCTTTTCCCGCATATAGCGAAATGCATCAATGTTCCCTATGTGGCACTTTGGTTTCCAAACCAATTCCCAAGTGTGCAGTCATGTGAGTGTTGCAACTCGTTCCGTCTCATGAGAGAGAGTATATGCGACATTGATGGCTTTACAGTTCTTAGTGCACAAGAGATAGAGGCACATGTTTCCTCTCCCATGCATTCATATGGGAACAGAGGGTATTGCACCTAGTATGTACGCAGGTTTCTTCAATACGAGAATTGTTGTGCTCCACGATGTTTGTTTCTAAGAGTGAGTTCTGAAGAGAGAACAGCCAGGTATGCTCCACCTTCTTTGGGAAGCAGGGCCCTGCAATGCCTTTTCCCGCATATAGCAAAATGCACCAATTTGCCTTATGTGTCACTTTGGGTTCCATACCATTTCCCAAGTGTGCAGTGCGGAAAGTGTTGCAACTCATTCAGTCTCGTGAGAGAAAGTACATGCGAAGTTGGTGGCTTTCCAGTTCTTCGGGAACAAGAGATACAGGCACATATTTTCTGTCCGATGCATTCCTAAGGGAACAGAGGGTATTGCACCTAGGACGTATGCAGGTCTCTTCAAGATGTGATTTCTTGTGCTCCACGATGTTTGTTTCTAAGAGTGCATTTTGAATAGAGAACAGCCAGCGGAGCTCCACCTTCTTTGAGCAGCAGGGCCCTGTCATGCCTTTTCCCGGCTATAGCCAAATGCAGAAAATTGCCCTATGGTTCACTTTGGTTTCAAGACCAATTCCCAAGTGTGTAGTGTTGTGAGTGTTGCAACTCGTTCAGTCTCTTGAGAGAAACAGTAAGCGAGGTTGGTGGCTTTCCAGTTCTGAGTGCACAAGAGATACAGGCACATGTTTTCTGTCCCACACATTCCTATGGGAACAGAGGGTATTGCACATAGTACACATGCACGTTTCTTCAACATATGATTTGTTGTGCTCCACGATGTCTGTTTCTAAGAGTGAGTTCTGAATAGAGGATAACCAACGTAGCTCCACCTTCTTGACAAGCAGGGCAAGGCAATGCCTTTTCCCGCATACATCAAAATGCAGCAATTTACCCTATGTGTGACTTTGGTTTCCAAACCAATGCCCAAGTGTGCAGTGTTGTGAATACTGCAACTTGTACAGTGTCTTGCGAGAGAGCATAAGCGACGTTGATGTCTTTCCATTTCTTAGTGCACAAGAGATACAGGCACATGTTTTCTGTCCCATGCATTCCTATGCGAACAGAGGGTACTGCACATACTACGTATGGAGGTTTCTTCAACGTGTGATTTCTTGTGCTCCATGATGTTTGTTTCTAAGAGTGAGTTCTGAAGAGAGAACATCCAGGTGAGCTCCACCTTCTTTGGGAAGCAGGGCACTTCAGTGCCTTTTCCCACATACAGCAAAATGCAGCAATTTGCCCTATGTTTCACTTTGGTTTCCAAACCAATTCCCAAGTGTTCAGTGTTGTGAGTGGTGCAACTCGTTCAATCTCTTGAGAGAAAATATGTGTGCAGTTGGTCACTTTCCAGTTCTTACTCCACAAGAGACACAGGCACATGATTTCTCTAGCATGCATTCCTATGTGAACAGAGGGTATTGCACCTAGCAGGTATGCAGGTTTCGTAAGGATGGGATTTCTTGTGCTCCACGATATTTGTTTCTAAGAATGAGTTCTGAAAAGAGAACAGGCAGCTGAGCTCCACTTTCTTTGAGAAGCAGAGCACTGTAATGCCCATTGTCGCATATAGCGAAATGCAGCAATTTGCCCTATGTGTCACTTTGGTTTCCAAAACAATTCCCAAGTGTACAGTGTTGTGAGTGTTGCAACTCGTTCAGTCTCTTGAGAGAAACAATATTCGAAGAAGGTGGCTTTGCAGTTCTTAGTGCACAGAGGAACGGGCACATTTTATCTGTCCAATGCATTCCTAAGGGAACAGAGGGTATTGCTCCTATGACGTATGCAGGTTTCTTCAAGATGTGATATCTTTTGCTCCACGATGTTTGTTTCTAAGAGTGAGTTCTGAATAGAGAACAACCAGCGGAGCTCCACCTTCTTTGAGTAGCTGGGCACTGCAATTCCTTTCCCCGCCTATAACGAAATGCAGCTATTTGCCCTATGGTTCACTTTGGTTTCCAAACCAATTCCCAGGTTTGCAGTGTTGTGAGTGTTGCAACTTGTTCAGTCTCCTGAGAGAAACAATATGCGAAGTTGGTGGCTTTCCAGTTCTGAGTGCACAAGAGATACAGGCGCATGATTTCTGTCACATGCATTCCCATGGGAACAGAGGGTATTGCACATAGTACGTATGCAAGTTTCTTCAACATACGATTTGTTGTGCTCCATGATGTTTGTTTCTAGGAGTGAGTTCTGAATAGAGAATAGGCAACGGAGCTCCACCTTCTTTGCCAAGCATGGCACGGCAATGCCTTATCCCGCCTTAGCGAAATGCACCAATTTGTGCTATGTGTGACTTTGGTTTCTGAACCAATTCTCAAGAGTGCTGTGCTGTGAGTGTTGCAATTCGTTCAGTCTCTTGAGAGAGAGTATATGCGCCATTGGTGGCTTTCCAGTTCTTACTGCACAAGAGATAGAGGCCCATGTTTTCTCTCCCATGCATTCATACGGGAAGAGAGGGTATTGCACCTAGTACGTATGCAGGTTTCTTCAAGATGTGAATTCTTGTGCTCCAAGATATTTGTCTCTAAGAATGAGTTCTGAATAGAGAACAACCAGCTGAGCTCCACCTTTTTTGGCAAGCAGGGCAGTGCAATGCCTATTCCTGCATACATCGAAATGCAGCAATTTCCCCTATGTGTGACTTTGGTTTCCAAAGCAATACCCAAGTGTGCAGTGTTGTGAGGATTTCAACTCGTTCAGTCTCTTCCGGGAGAGTATATGCGACCTTGGTGTCTTTCCAGCTCATAGTGCACAAGAGATACAGGCACATGTTTTCTGTCCCATGCATTCCTATGCGAAGATAGGATATTGCACATAGTACGAATGCAGGTCTCTTCAAGATGTGATTTCTTGTGCTCCACGATGTTTGTTTCTAAGAGGGAGATCTGAATAGAGAACAGCCAGCTGAGCTCCACCTTCTTTGGGAAGCAGGGCACTGCAATGCCTTTTCCCGCATATGGTGAAATGCAGCAATTTGCCCTATGTGTCACATTGGTTTCCAAATCAATTACCAAGTGTGCAGTGCTGTGAGTATTGCAAGTCGTTCAGTATCTTGAGCGAGAGTATATGCTATGTTGGTGGCTTTCCAGTTCTTAGTGCACAAGAGACACATTCGCATGTTTTCTGTCCCATTCATTCCTACGTGAATAGAGGGTATTTCACCTCGGACGTATGCAGGTTTTCTCAATATGTGTTTTCTTGTGCTCCACGATGTTTGTTTCTAAGACTGAGTTCTGAATAGAGAACAGCCAACTGAGCTCCATCTTCTTTGGGCAGCAGGGCACTGCAATGCCTTTTCCCGCATATAGTGAAATGCACCAATTTGCCCTATGTTTCACTTTGGTTTCCAAACCAATTCCCAAGTGTGCAGTGCTGTGAGTGTTGCAACTCGTTCAGTCTCTTGAGAGAGAGTATATGCGACATTGGTGGCTTTCCAGTTCTTAGGGCACAAGAGATACAGGCACATGTTTTCTGTCCCATTCATTCCTATGGGAAGAGAGGGTTTTGCAGCCAGTACGTACACAAGTTTCTTCAAGATGTTTTTCCCTGTGCTCCACGATGTTTGTTTCTAAGAGTGAGTTCTGAATAGAGAACAGCCAGCTGAGCTCCACCTTCTTTGGGAAGCAGGGACTACAATGCCTTTTCCCACCTATGCGAAATGCAGCAATTTGCCCTAGGATTCACTTTGGTTTCCCAAACCAATTCCCAAGTGTGCAGTGTTGTGAGTGTTGTAACTCGTTCAGTCTCTTACGATAGTGTATATGCGACGTTGGTGGCTGTGCAATTCTTAGTGCCCAAGAGATACAGGCACATGTTTCCTGTCCCATGAATTCCTATGGGAGCAGAGGGTGTTGCACCTAGGACGTATGCAGGTTTTGTCAAGATGTGATTTCTTGTGTCCAGGATGTTTCTGTCTAAGAGTGAGTTCGGAATATAGAACAGCCAGCTGACCTCCACCTTCTTTGTGAAGCAGGGCACTGCAATGCCTGTTCCCGCATATAGTGAAATACAGCAATTGGCAATATGTGTAACTTTGGTTTCCAAACCAATTCCCAAGTGTGCAGTGCTGTGAGTGTTGCAACTTGTTCAGTCTCTTGAGAGAGAGTATATGCGACTTTGGCGGCTATCAAATTCTTAGGGCACAAGAGATACAGGCACAAGTTTTCTGTCCCATGCATATTTAGGGCTAGAGAGGATATTGCTCCTAGGACATGTGCAGGTTTCTTTAACATGTGATTTCTTGCTCTCCACGATGTTTGTTTCTACGACTGAGTTCTGAATAGAGAACTTCCAGCTGAGCTCCTCCTTGTTTGGGAAGCAGGGCACTGCAATGCCTTTTCCCGCATATAGCGAAATTTACTAATTTGCCCTATGTGTCACTTTGGTTTCCAAACCAATTCCCAAGTGTGCAGTGTTGTGAGTGTTGCAACTCGTTCAGTCTCTTGAGAGAGAGTATATGTGACATTGGTGGCTTTCCACTTCTTAGTGCACAAGAGATACAGGCACATGTTTTCTGTCCCATTTATTCGTATGTGACAGAGGGTACTGCAACAAGTACGTATGCAGGTTTCTTCAATATGTGATTTCTTGTGATCCATGATGTTTGTTTCTGAGAGTGAGTTCTTAATAGAGAACAGCCATCTGAGCTCCAGCTTGTTTGGAAAGCAGGGCACTGCAATGCCCATTCCCGCCTATAGCGAAATATAGCAATTTGCCCTATGTGTCACTTTGGTTTCCAAACCAATTCCCAAGTGTGCAGTGCTGTGAGTATTGCAACTCGTTCAGTCCCTTGAGAGAGAGTACATGCGAAGTTGGTGGCTTTCCAGTTCTTAGTGCACAAGAGATACAGGCACATGTTTTCAGTCCCATTCATTCCTATGTGAACAGAGGGTTTTGCACCCAGTACGTATGTAGGTTTCCTCAAGATGTGATTACTTGTGCTCCATGATGTGTGTTTCTAAGAGTGAGTTCTGAATAGAGAACAACCAGCAGAGATGCACCTTCTTTGGGAAGCAGGGCATTGCCATGCCTTTTCCTGCATACAGCGAAATGCATCAATTTGCCCTACATTTCAATTTGGTTTCCAAACCAGTTCCCAAGTGGGCCGTGCTGTGAGTGTTGCAACTCGTTCAGTGTCTTGAGAGAGAGTATATGCGATGTTGGATGCTTTCCAGTTCATAGTGCACAAGAGATACAGGCTCATGTTTTCTGTCCCATCCATTCGTATGGGAACATAGGGTTTTGCACCCATTACGTATGCAGATTTCTTCAAGATATGATTTCTTGTGATCCACAATTTTTGTTTCTAAGAGTGAGTTCTGAATAGAGAACAGCCAGCTGAGCTCCACCTTCTTTGGGAAGCAGGGCACTGCAATGCCTGTTCACACATATAGCCAAGTGCATTCTATTGCCCTGTGTGTCACTTTGGTTTCCCAAACCAATTCCAAAGTGTGCAGTGTTGTGAGTGTTGTAACTCGTTCAGTCTTTTGACAGAAAGTATATGCGAAGTTGGTCGCGTTCCAGCTCTTAGTGCACAAGAAACACAGACAAATGTTTTCTGTTCCATGCATTCCTATGGGAACAGAGGGTATTCCACCTAGTATGTATGCAGGTTTGTTCATGATGTGATTTCTTGTGCTCCACGATGTTGGTTTCTAAGAGTGAGTTCTGAATAGGGAACAGCCTGCAGAGCTCCACCTTCTTTGTGAAGCAGGGACTGCAATGCCTTTTCCCACGTATAGCGAAATGCAGCAACTTGCCGTAGGATTCACTTTGGTTTCCAAACCAATTCCCAAGTGTGCAGTGTTGTGAGTGTTGCAACTCGTTCAGTCTCCTTAAAGAAAATATGTGCGAAGTTGGTGACTTTCTAGTTCTTAGTGCCCAAGAGATATAGACCCTACTTTTCTATCCCATTCATTCCTAAGGGAACTGATGGTATTACAAATAGTACGTATGCAAATTTCTTCAAGATGTGATTACTTGTGCTCCTCGATGTGTGTTTCTAAGAGTGAGTTCTGAATACAGAACAGCCAGCTGAGCTCCACCTTCTTTGGAAGCAGGGAACTGCAATGCCTTTTCCCGCATACAACGAAATCCAGCAGATTACCCTAGGTGTCACTTTGATTTCCAAACCAATTCCGAAGTGTGCAGTGTTGTGAGTGTTCCAAGCCATTTAGTATCTTGAGAGAAAGAATATGCGAAGTTGGTAGCTTTCCAGTTCCTAGTGCACAAGAGATACAGGCCCATGTTTTCTGTTCCATGCATTCCTACGGGAACAGAGGGTATTGCACCTAGTAGGTATGCAGGTTTCTTCAAGATGTGATTTCTTGTGCTCCACGATGTTTGGTTCTAAGAGTGAGTGCTGAATAGAGAATGGCCAGGTGAGCTCCACCTTCTTTGGGAAGCAGGGAACTGCAATGCCTTTTCCCGCATACAGCGCAATCCAGCAGATTGCCCCATGTGTCACTTTGGTTTCCAAACCAATTCCCAAGTGTGCAGTGTTGTGAGTGTTCCAAGTCGTTTAGTATCTTGAGAGAAAGAATATGCGAAGTTGGTATCTTTCCAGTTCTTAGTGCACAAGAGATGCAGGCACATATTTTCTGTCCCATGCATTCCTACGGGAACAGAAGGTATTGCACCTAGTAGGTATGCAGGTTTCTTCAAGATGTGATTTCTTGTGCTCCATTATGTTTGTTTCTAACAGTGAGTTCTGAATAGAGAACAGCCAGCTGAGCTCCACCTTCTTTGGGAAGCAGGGCACTGCAATGCCTTTTCCCGAATAAAGTGAAATGAAGAAATGTGCCCTATGTGTCACTGTGGTTTCAGAATGCATTCCCAAGTGTGCACTGTTGCGAGTGTTGCAATTCGCCCAGTCTCTTGCGAGAAACTATAGGCGAAGTTGGTGGCTCTCCAGATTTAGTGTACAAGAGGTATAGGCACATTTTTTCTGTTGCACTCTTTCCTATGGGAACAGAGGGTATTGCACCTAGTATGTATGCAGGTTGGTTCAAGATGTGATTTCTTGTGCTCCGCGATGTTTGTTTCTAAGAGTGAGTTCTGAATAGAGAACAACCAGCTGAGCTCCACATTCTTTGTGAACTTGGGCACTGCAATGCCTTTTCCTGTATACAACGAAATGCATCAATTTGCCCTTTGTGTCACTTTGCTTTCCAAACCAGGTCCCAAGTGTGCACGGTTCTGAGTCTCGCAACTCGTTCAGTCTCTTGAGATAAAGTATAGGTGAAGTTGGTGGCTTTCCAGTTCTTACTGCACAACAGATAAAGGCCCATGTTTTCTGTCCCATCCCTTCCTATCGGAACAGAGGTTATTGCACCCAGTACGTATTCAAGTCTCTTCCACATGTGATTTCTTGTACTCCACGATATTTGTTTCTAAGAGTGAGTTCTGAATAGAGAACAGCCAGTTGAGCTCCACCTGCTTTGGGAAGCAGGGTACTGCAAAGCCTGTTCCCACATATAGCGAAATGCAACAAATTGCCCTGTGTGTCACTTTGGTTTCCAAACCAATTCCCAAGTGTGCAGTGTTGTGAGTGTTGTAACTCGTTCAGTCTCTTGAGAGAAATTATATGCGAAGATGGTCGCTTTCCAGCTCTTAGTGCACAAGAAACACAGGCACATGTTTTCTGTTGCATGCATTCCTATGGGACCAGAGGGTATTCCACCTAGTACGTATGCAGGTTTCTTCTAGATGTGATTTCTTGTGCTCCACGATGTGTGTTTCTAAGAGTGAGTTCTGAATAGAGAGCAGCCAGTTTAGCTCCAGCTTGTTTGGGAAGCAGGGCACTGAAATGCCTGTTCCCGCATATAGCAAAATCCAGCAATTTGCCCTATGTGTCACTTTGGTTTCCAAACCAATTCCCAAGTGTGCAGTGTTGTGAGTGTTGCAAAACGTTCAGTCTGTGGAGACAGAGTATATGCGATATTGGTGGTTTTCCAGTTCTTAGTGCACAAGAGAAAAGGCACATGTTTTCTGTCCCATGCATTCCTACGGCAACAGAGGGTATTGCACCTAGTACGTATGCACTTTCTTCAAGATGTGATTTCTTGTGGTCCACGATGTTTGTTTCTAAGAGTGCGTTCTGAATAGAGAACAGCCAACTGAGCTCCATTTTGTTCGGGAAGCAGGGCACTGCACTGACTGTTTCCGCATATAACCAAGCACAGCAACCTGGCGTAAGTGTCACTTTGGTTTGCAAACCACTTCACAAGTATGCAGTGTTGTGATTGTTGCAACTCGTTCAGTCTCCTAAGGGAAAGTATTTGTGAAATTGGTGACTTTCCAGTTCTTAGTGCACAATAGATACAAACCCATGTTCTTTGTCCCTTTGAGTCCTATGGGAACTGAGGGTATGTCATTTTCTACGTATTCAGATTTCTTCAAGGTGTGGTTTCTTGTGCTCCGCAATGTTTGTTTCTACGAGTGAGTTCTGAATCAAGAGCAGCGAGCTGAGCTTCAGTTTCTTTGGGAAGCAGGGCACTGCAATGCCTGTTTCCTCATATAGCAAAACACAGCCATTTGGCTAATGTGTCACTTTGGTTTCCAAACCAATTCACAAGAGTGCAGTGTTGTGAGTTTTGCAACTCGTTCAGTCTCCTAAAAGAAAGTAAGTGCGAAGTTGGGGTCTTTCCAGTTCTTAGTGCCCAAGAGATACAGACCCTTCTTTTCTATCCCATTCATTCCAAAGGGAATTGAGGGTATTACAACTAGTACGTACGCAAGTTTCTTCAAGATGAGATTTCTTGTGCTCCACGATGTTTGTTTCTAATAGTGAGTTCTGAAATGTGAACAGCCAGCTGACCTCCACCTTCTTTGGGAAGCTGGGCACTGCAATGCCTTTTCCTGCATGCAGCGAAATGCAGCAATCTGCCTTTTGTGTCACTTTGGTTTCGAAACCCATTCCCAAGTGTGCAGTGTTGTGACTGTTGCAACTCTTTCAGTCTCTTAAGAGAAAGTATATGCGAAGTTGGTGGCTTTCCAGTTCTTAGTGTAGAAGAGATACAGACACACGTTTTCTGTCCCATGCATTCCTAACAGAACAGAAGGTATTGCACCTAGTACGTATGCAGGTTTCTTCAGGATGTGATTTCTTGTGCGCCACGGTGTTTGTTTCTAAGAGTGAGTTCTGAATAGAGAGCAGCCAGCTGAGCTCCACCTTCTTTGGGAAGCAGGGCCCTGCAATGCCTTTTCCCGCATACAGCGAAATGCAGCAATTTGCCCTAGGACTCACTTTGGTTTCCCAAAATAATTCCCAAGTGTGCAGTCTTGTGAGAGTTGCAACTCGTTCAATCTCCTAAAAGAAAGTATTTGCGAAGTTGGTATCTTTCCAGTTCTTAGTACCCAAGAGACACAGACCCTTCTTTTCTATCCCATTCATTCCTATGGGAACTGATGGTATTACACCTAGTATGTATGCAAGTTTCTTCAAGATGAGATTTCCTGTGCTCCACGATGTTTGTTTCTAAGAGTGAGTTCTGAAATGTGAACAGCCAGCTGAGCTCCACCTTCTTTGGGAAGCAGGGCACTGCAATGCCTTTTCCCGCATACAGCGAAATGCAGCAATTTGCCCTATGCATCATTTTGGTTTCCAAACAAATTCCCAAGTGTGCAGTGTTGTGAGTGTTGCAACTCGTTCAGTCTGTGGAGAGAAAGAATATGCCAGGTTGGTGGCCTTCCAGTTCTTAGTGTACAAGAGATACAGGCACATGTTTTGTGTCCCATGCATTCCTACGGGAACAGAGGGTATTGCACCTAGTACGTATGCAGGTTTCTTCAAGATATGATTTCTTGTGCTCCACGATGTTTGTTTTTTAAGAGTGCGTTTTGAATAGAGAACAGCCAACTGAGCTCCAATTTTTTTGGGAAGGAGAGCACTCCACTGACTGTTTCCGCACATTACCAAACACAGCAATCTGGCGTGTCTCTTTGGTTTGCAAACCACTTCACAAGTACGCAGTGTGATTGTTGCACCTCATTCAGTCTCCTAAGGGAAAGTATTTGCGAAGTTGGTGACTTTCCAGTTCTTAGTGCACAATAGATACAAACTCATGTTTTTTGTCCCTTTGATTCCTATGGGAACTGAGGGTATTTCATTTCGTATGTATTCAGATTTCTTCAAGATGTGATTTCTTGTGTTCCGCAATGTTTGTTTCTAAGAGTGAGTTCTGAATCAAGAACAGCGAGCTGAGCTGCAGTTTCTTTGGGAAGCAGGGCACTGCAATGCCTGTTTCCTCATATAGCAAAACACAGCCATTTGGCTAATGTGTCACTTTGGTTTCCAAACCACTTTCCAAGTGTGCAGTGTTATGAGTGTTGCAACTCGTTCAGTCTCTTGAGAGAGTGTATATTCGACTTTGGTGGCTTTGCAGTTCTTAGTGCGCAAGGGATACAATCCCAGGTTTTCTCTTCCATGCATTCCTATTTGAACAGAGGGTAATGCACCTAGTACAAATGCAGGTTTCTTCATGATGTGATTTCTTGTGCACCACGATGTTTCTTTCTAAGAGTGAGTTCTGAATAGAGAACAGTGAGCTGAGATCCACCTTCTTTGGGAAGCAGGGCACTGCAATGCCTTTTCCCGCATACAGCGAAATGCAGCAATTTGCCCTATGTTTCACTTTGGTTTCCAAAGCAGTTCTTAAGTGAGCAGTGTTGTGAGACTTGCAACTCGTTCAGTCTCTTTAGAGAGAGTATATGCGATATTGGTGGCTTTCCAGTTCTTAGTGCACAAGAGATACAGGCACATATCTTCTGTCCCATACATTCCTATGGGAACAGAGGGTATTGCACCTAGTACGTATGCATGTTTTTCAGGATATGATTTCCTGTGCGCCACGATGTTTCTTTCTAAGAATGAGTTCTGAATGGAGAACAGCCAGCTGAGCTCCACCTTCTTTGAGATGCAGGGCACTGCAATGTCTTTTCCCGCATATAGCGAAATGCAGCAATTTGCCCTATGTTTCACTTTGCTTTCCAAAGCAGTTCTCAAGTGAGCAGTGTTGTGAGACTTGCAACTCGTTCAGTCTCTTGAGAGAGAGTATATGCGATGTTGGTGGCTTTCCAGTTCTTAGTGCACAAGAGATAAGGCACATGTTTTCTGTCCCATGCATTCCTACGGGAACAGAGGGTATTGCACCTAGTACGTATGCAGGTTTCTTCATGATGTGATTTCTTGGGCTCCACGATGTTTGTTTCTAAGAGTGCGTTCTGAATAGAGAACAGCCAACTGAGCTCCATCTTCTTTGGGCAGCAGGGCACTGCAATGCCTGTTCGGCATATAGCGAAATAAAGCAATTTGCCTTAAGTGACACTTTGGTTTGCAAACCACTTCACAAGTACGCAGTGTTGTTGCAACTTGTTCAGTCTCCTTAGGGAAAGTATTTGCGAAGTTGGTGACTTTCCAGTTCTTAGTGCACAATAGATACAAACCCATGTTTTTTGCCCCTTTGATTTTTATGGGAACTGAGGGTATTTCATTTCGTACGTATTCAGATTTCTTCAAGATGTGATTTCTTGTGCTCCACAATGTATTTTTTTCCAAAGAGTGAGTTCTGAATCTAGAACAGCGAGCTGAGCTGCAGTTTCTTTGGGAAGCAGGGCACTGCAATGCCTGTTTCCTCATATAGCAAAACACAGCCATTTGGCTAATGTGTCACTTTGGTTTCCCAACCAATTCACAAGTGTGCAGTGTTGTGAGTGTTGCAACTCATTCAGTCTCCTAAACAAAAGTATGTGCGAAGTTCGTGACTTTCCAGTTCTTAGTGCCCAAGAGATACAGACCCTTCTTTTCTATCCCATTCATTCCTAAGGGTACTGAGGGTATTACACCTAGTACATATGCAGGTTTCTTCAAGATGAGATTTCTTCTTCTCCACGATGTTTGTTTCTAAGAGTGAGTTCTGAAATGTGAATAGCCAGCTGAGCTCCAGCTTCTTTGGGAAGCAGGGCACTCCAATTCGTGATTCCGCATATAACAAAATGCAGCGATCAGGCTAACGTTTCACTTTGGTTTCCAATCCAATTCACTAGTATGCAGTGTTGTGTGTGTTCGAACTCGTTCTGTCTCCTAAAAGAAACTACAATCGAAATTTGTGACTTTCCAGGTCCTAGTGCACAAGTGGTACAGACTCATGTTTTCTCTCCCTTTATTTCCTATGCGAATTGAGGGTATTTCACCTAGTACATATGCAGCTTTCTTCAAGATGTGATTTCTTGTGCTAAACGATGTTTGTTTCTAAGAGTGAGTTCTGAATCCAGAACAGTCAGCTGAGCTCCAGCTTCTTTGGGAAGCAGGGTAATGCAATGCCTGTTTCTGCGTACAATGAAATACAGGAATCAGGCTAAAGTTTCACTTTGGTTTCCAAACAAATTCCCAAATGTGCAGTGTTATGAGTGTTGCAACTCGTTCAGTCTCTGAAAAGAAAGTATGTGCGAAGTTGGTGACTTTCCATTTCTTAGTGCAGAAGAGATTCTGACCCATGTTTTCTGTCCCTTTCATTCTTATGGGAACTGACGTTATTGCATCTATTACATATCCAGGTTTCTTCAAGATGTGATTTCTTGTGCTCCACGATGTTTATTTCTAATAGTGAGTTCTGATTCGAGAACAGCCAGCTGTGCTTTAATTTCTTTGGGAAGCAGGGCACTGCAAAGACTGTTTCCGCATATAACGAAACACTGCAATCAGGCGAAAGTGTCACTTTGGTTTGCAACCCACTGCACAAGTGTGCACTGTTGTTATTGTTACAACTCATTTAGTCTCCTAAGGGAAAGTATATGTGATGGTGGTGACTTTCCAGTTCTTAGTGCAAAAGAGATACAAACCCATGTTTTCTGTCCCTTTGATTCCTATGGGAAGTGAGGGTATTGCACCTAGTAGGTATGCAGGTTACTTCAAGATGTGATTTCTTTTGCTGCACGATATTTTTTTCTAAGATTGAGTTCTGAATCGAAAAAAGCCAGCTGAGCTCCAGCTTCTTAGAGAAGCAGGGACCTGCAAAGAATTTTTCCGCATATAACGAAACACTGCAATCAGGCTAATCTTTCATTTTGGTTTCCAAACCACAACGTATGCAGGTTGCATGAAGATGTGATTTGTTGTGCTCCACGATGTTTGCTTCTAAGAGTGAGTTCTGAATAGAGAACAGCCAGCTGGGCTCCAGCTTCTCTGGGATGCAGGGCACTGCAATGCCTATTTCCATATATAGGGAAACACCGCAATCTGGCTAAAGAACCACTTTGTTTTGCAAACCAGTTCACAAGTGTGCAGTGTTGTCAGTGGTGCAACTCGTTCAGTCTCCTACGAGAAACCGTGCGCAAAGTTGGTCACTTTCCAGTTATTAGTGTACAAGAGATAGAGACACATGTTTTCTCTCCCATTCATTCCTAAAGGAATTGATGGTATACACCTAGTACGTATGAAGGTTGCTTGAAGATGTGATTTCCTGTGCTCCACGATGTTTGTTTCCAAGAGTGAGTTCTGAATAGAGAACAGCCAACTGGGCTCCATTTTCTTCGTGAAGCAGGGCAGAGCAATGCCTATTTCCACATATACGGAAACAGAGCAATCTAGTTAAAGGGCCACTTTGGTTTCCAAACCACTTCAAAAGTGTGCAGTGTTGTGAGTGTTGCATCCCGGTTAGTCTCCTAAGAGAAAGAAGGTGCGAAGTTGGTGACTTTCCAGTTATTAGTGTACACGAGATAGAGACACATGTTTTGTCTCCCATTCATTCCTATGGGAACTGAAGATAAAGCACCTAGCACATATGCAGGTTGCTTGAAGATGTGATATCTTGTACTCCACGATGTTTGTTTCCAAGAGTGAGTTCTGAATAGAGAACAGCCAGCTGGGCATCAGCTTCTCTGGGATGCAGGGCACTGCAATGCCTATTTCCACATATAGGGAAACAGAGCAATCTGGCTAAAGAACCGCTTTGGTTTGCAAACCAGTTCACAAGTGTGCAGTGTTGTCAGTGTTGCAACTCGTTCAGTCTCCCAAGAGAAACCGTGCGTGAAGTTGGTGACTTTGCATTTCTTAGTGTACAAGAGATAGAGGCACATGTTTTCTCTCCCATTCATTCCTAAAAGAATTGATGGTATAGCACCTAGTACGTATGCATGTACTTGAAGATGTGATTTCCTGTGCTCCACGATGTTTGTTTGTAAGAATGAGTTCTGAATAGAGAACAGCCAGCTGGGCTCCATCTTCTTTTTGAAGCAGGGCAGTGCAATGCCTATTTCCACATATCGCTGAACACAGCAATTTGGCTAAAGGGCCACTTTGGTTTCCATACAGCTTCACAAGTGTGCAGTGTTGTGAGTGTTACAACTCATTCAGTCTCCTAAGAGAAAGTATGCGCGAAGTTGGTGACTTTCCAGTTTTTAGTGTACAAGAGTTAGAGACACATGTTCTCTCCCCCATTCATTCCTATGAGAATTGGGGGTATAGCACCTAGTACATATGAAGGTTGATTGAACATGGGATTTCTTGTGCTCCACAATGTTTGTTTGTAAGAATGAGTTCTGAATAGAGAACAGCCAGCTGGGCTCCATCTTCTTTTTGAAGCAGGGCAGTACAATGCCTATTTCCACATATATGGACACACAGCAATCTGGCTAAAAGGCCACTTTGGTATCAAAAGCACGTTAAAAGTGTGCAGTGTTGTGAGTGTTGCAACTCGTTCAGTCTTCTCAGAGAAAGTGTGTGCGAAGTTGATGACTTTCCAGTTCTTAGAGTTGAAGAGATAGAGACACATGTTTTCTCTCCCGTTCATTCCTAAGGGAACAGAGGGTTTAGCACCTAGTGCGTAGGCAGGTTGCTTGCAGATGTGATTTCTTCTGCTCCACAATGTTTGTTTCTGAGAGTGAGTTCTGAATAGAGAACAGCCAGCTGGGTTCCATCTTCATTTTGAAGCAGGGTACTGCAATGCCTATTTTCACATATAGGGAAACACAGCAATCTGGATGAAGGGCCACTTTGTTTTCAAAACCACTTCACAAGTGTGCAGTGTTGTGAGTATTGCAACTCGTTCAGTTTCCTAAGAGAAAGTTTGTGCGAAGTTGGTGATTTTCTATTTCTTAGTGTACAAGTGATAGAGATACATGTTTTCTCTCCCATGCATTCCTATGGGAATTGAGAGTATAGCACCTAGTACGTATGTAGGTTGCTTGAAGATGTGATTTCCATTGCTCCACGATGTTTTTTTCCAAATGTGTGTTCTGAATAGAGAACAGCCAGCTGGGCTCCATCTTCTTTTTGAAGCAGGGCAGTGCAATGCCTATTTCCACATATAGTGAAACACAGCAATCTGGTTAAAGGGCCACTTTGGTTTCCAAGCCACTTCACAAGTTTGCAGTGTTGTGATGGTTGCAACTCATTAATTCTCATAAACAAAGTATGAGCGAAGTTGGAGACTTTCCAGTTTTTAGTGTACACGAGACAGAGACACATGTTTTCTCTCCCATTCATTCCTAGGAGAACTGATGGTATAGCACCTAGTACGTATGCAGGTTGCTTGAGGATGTGATCTCTTGTGCTCCACGATGTTTGCTTCTAAGAGTGAGTTCTGAATGGAGAACAGCCAGCTGGGCTCCACCTTCTCTGGGATGCAGGGCACTGCAATGCCTGTTTCCATATATAGGGAAACACAGCAATCTGGCTAAAGAACCACTTTGTTTTGCAAACCAGTTCACAAGTGTGCAGTGTTGTCAGTGGTGCAACTCGTTCAGTCGCCTAAGAGAAACTGTGCGCGAAGTTGGTGACTTTCCAGTTATTAGTGTACAAGCGATATAGACACATGTTTTCTCTCCCATTCATTCCTAAAGGAATTGATGGTATAGCACCTAGTACGTATGCAGGTTGCTTGCAGATGTGATATCTTGTGCTCCACGATGTTTGCTTCTAAGAGTGAGTTCTGAATAGAGAACAGCCAGCTGGGCTCTATCTTCTTTTTGAAGCAGGCAGTCCAATGCCTATTTCCACATATAGTGAAACACAGCAATCTGGCTAAAGGGCCACTTTACTTTCCAAACCACTTCACCGGTGTGCAGTGTTGTGAGTGTTGCAACTCCTTCAGTCTCCTAAGAGAAACCGTGCGTGAAGTTGGTGACTTTCCATTTATTAGTGTACAGGAGATAGAGACACATGTTTTCTCTCCCATTCATTCCTAAAGCAATTGATGGTATACCACCTTGTACATATGCAGGTTGCTTGAAGATGTGATTTCCGGTGTACCACGATGTTTGTTTCCAAGAGTGAGTTCTGAATAGAGAACAGCCAGCTGGGCTCCATCTTCTTTTTGAAGCAGGGCAGTGCAATGCCTATTTCCACATATCGCTGAACACAGCAATCTGGCTATAGGGCCACTTTGGTTTCCCTACCAGTTCACAAGTGTGTACTGTTGTGAGTGTTGCAACTTGTTCAGTATTCTAAGAGAAAGTATTTGCGAAGTTGGTGACTTTCCATTTCTTAGTGTACAAGAGATACAGACACATGTTTTCTCTCCCGTTCATTCCTATGGGAACTGAAGGTATAACACCCAGGATGTATGCAGGGTTCTTTAAGAAGTGATTTATTGTGCTCCACTTCGTTTGTTTCTAGAATGAGTTCTGAATAGAGAACAGCCCACTGAGGTGTAGCTTCTCTTGGACGCAGGGCACTGCAATCCCTGTTTCCGCGTATATAAATACAGCAATCTGGCTAAGGTGTCCTGAAGGGGTGACCAGAATGATCTTATGAAACTCGCTACATTTCTAACATTGTTTAACAGTTAGTAGTTTTACTTCATTTTCCAATTTTATTTTAAACATTTTTGATAAAACAGTATTTTTTCTTTGCAGCACTACCTTTTGTATCCTCTCAGAATCTTCTATTGCTTCTACCCTAACAATCATATACTTATAATAATGTTCACATTTTACACATATATTTGGTGGTTAGGTACTGCAATGGTGATATCATTATTGAGACAATGTATTGTAAGGCCAGGTGTGGTGGTGCACACCTGTATTTCCCATGCTCAGGTGGTTGAGTTACGAGAATTGTGAGTTTTTGGTCAGCTGGAGTCAAAGTTAGTTCAAAGCTAGCATAGATGTATAGTGAAATCCCAAGAAACAACAAAAATAATCCTATAAATTATTATAATTGATGATTATAATATAGGCTTAATATATTTATTTTTTCTCACCCTTCAATACAATGTAATTTCCTTTTACATGAATAATTTGCGCTGATCACCAAGATAATTTTCACCTCATCCATTGGAACCTACTCTAATCATTTAAAAATAAATGCATTAAGATATGAGTATATGAACTGATGTCTGAAGGGAATAGTTTTTTGACTCAGCATTTGTGAATTTCTGGGACTTAGCACAGTGTCTGTTATGCTGAGGAATCATAAGAAATGCTTGCATTTATGCAAATGAATTTATAAATCCTATGTCCCATAGACCACTTGATATCGAAGATATGCCTTGATGTGCTCAACTAATAATAAGTGAACCAGAGATTAACTTTAATTCATAGTAATGTCTGTGTAACTGTCTTGTCCTATACCACTGTTACTTTTGGAGGAGTATTATGCATATTTAGGAATTGCCTATGTGTTCAGTTACCAAGCATTGGACTGATGAGGAGGAAAATGCAAATCTGTCAGCTGCAGCAGTGCTCTTTTGAGAGATTCACTCTTGGCTTCCTTTTTTTTTTTTTTTTTGTCTTTTTGAGACAGGGTCTCACTATGCAGTTCAGGCTGGCCTTAAGCTCACTTTGTAGCTCAGGCTGGTCTCGAACTCACAACAATCCTCCTGCCTCCGCCTCCCGAGTGCTGGGATTACAGGCATGCGCCACCATGCCCGGCTTGCTTCCTGACAAGAGTGAGAGCAATTACATTTCCTTACTTCAGTGGTAAATGTTTGGGAATAAAATTATTTTTCAGTTTTCATAAGTGTAATTCAAATCCCAGTTCTTGTTCCTGTCATCATATTGGGTACAAAGGCATGCTTTCAAGGGTGGGAAATGAAAAACATAAATACAACAAACCACAGAGAAATTGGTAATACTTATAAACTAAGCCTGTTGAATAAATTGCCAACTTTTCCCCTCATGGGCAAGGCTGAATCTATAAATGTATTTCATCTTTGATGTTTAATGTTGATCAAATTTCCCATATTTGCTTAGGACAGAATGTGGGATTCTGGAGGTTGTGCCTCACTGAGGAAAATCCACTGGAAATGGTCTTCACGTTGCCTAGAATTCGCCTCTAGATCATAGTTTTAATTGTGGGGGAAAGCGAATGTTTGCTCTGGGTCACCGCTGTCACTGGAGAAAGGAGTGTGCCTCCATTGGTAATCTTTTGCAGCACTGTAAATCCTTCGACGACAGTGCAAAAACGTTCTGAAACCCTGTAAGTACTCTTGACAGGGAGCATTCAACAGTGACGTGTGCTTAATGAGGAAGTAAGAGCTCGCCTGCAAATTATGTTCTAATGTCCTCAATCAGTCAGTGGCGATCACAACATTCGTATCTTAAGATCTGGGAAGACACATTTCTCCATGAGGATGGACATCATCAGCATAGAGAGATAAAGAATTCAATTAATGATGATTGTGAAGCACGCAATCAGCCAGTTAAGATTCCATTTTCTGCACCTCAGTGATTGATTTGATGTATTTTAAGACATATATATTATGCAACTAAGTATTTCCCCCTTCTTTTATTTCTCTATTTTCCTATCTTTTTCTCATTTTATTCAATCTGTTTGAACAAATGCCACATCACACACCAAGTGTTGGTCCTTGACTGAGTCATTCAGTCTTTCTAAAAAACTTAGATTATTTGTAATCGCAGGATTTTCAATTGAATAAGGCTAATTAATGACTTTCTCAAGTTCTAAAACCTCACTAACAATCTATTCTATGCTGCTAAGTAGTTAGGTACAAAAAGGTACACAATAGCAATCTTTCTCCTATTGTGAAAAACTGGAGTGCATAAAGCCAAATTATGTGGGATGACAGTTTCTTCATAGTGCACAACATAATATTTCATTAGGTTTTAATTCTGCCAAGATAGAAGCATATAACCTCCCTATGCTCCATTTGGTTTATTAGAAAAACAAAGCACGTTTCAAAAGATCATGGAATTATATAAACTAGCATAGAGAAAATCCAAAACCATTATAAAAATGCAGTGGCATGTGCAGGGCAAGGAGTTTCAGCTTAGTGAAGAACATAGGCTTACCTGCTATCTCAGAGCTGTTTTCAGTTTTGTTCATGTCACCGAAAATGTTGATGTGAGTAAATGGACCTTAATGGATTAAGCAGAGAAACACACATATGACTGAGCAGAAACAGAAGTGGACACAGTAGTTCTGTGAGAGCACGAAGGAGGTGTGGCAGGCTGGGTCACCATGGAAATGTCCTACAAAGTGGACATTGGCACTCATGAGAGCCATAAGCAGTGTTTGGGGCATTAGCACTGTGGAAGTAAGTGAGCAGATGAAAGATCTACTCAAAATCCTTGAGGGTCAGTTCCCCCAAGATTCATCAAACCCACTTTGAACACAGGCTGGGAGTTACACAGAGTTGGGGTGGAGTGGTTTGATACCCAGGTGGAACAATTTTAGACCACATGAAAAAATCATGCACTGAGGTAAATTCTATCTATCATCTATCTATCTATCTATCATCTATCTATCTATCTATCTATCTATCTATCTATCTATCTATCTATCTATCTGTCTATGTATCATCTGTCTATCTGGTCATTCCTCTGTGATTGCTAACAGCTGACAGATAGCTTCATTTAACATTCTTAGAAACTAAGAAAATAACTTTAAATTTTAAAGAGCAGAACCAGAATAATCCACAGTAGAAGCAAAGGTGTTTTCTTACACTAAATTGGAAGAGAACTAGCAAAAGGTCCAAAGAAGAAACGTTTGCTTCTGATCTTAAGTTGAGACTCAATAAATTCTCCACATTTCTTTACACACAAACACACACATAGGCATACACACACACACACCAATCTGATAAAAAGTAGACACTTCACTTTTGATCTTACACTTCATCATCCAGAAGAGAGAGCTCATAGAGGAATCACTGCATTTGAGCAGTTTTTTTCTTTTCTGAAGAGATAATTTCACACAACAGATAACAGCTCTTATCTGTTTCTCCAACATCATTTTGACTTCACTTCTATAAAGTATGCTCTACAGAAGGTGACTATTAGTTCATCAAACTGTCCAGAGGTCAATGAGACATACTGAATCATTTACAGAAGAATTGGCCTATGTATTTATTCAAGCATATAGAAATTTATTTTTGTGTTGATTAAACTACTTTTCTTTTTTCTTCTAATTTGGTATAGGATCATGCTCAGCTGTTTGGACTCATGTTGATTCTCCTGCCTCAGCTTCCCCAGTGCTGCACTTATAGGCATGCACCACTGTGCCCAGTTCCAGTTGACAGCATGGTGCACCCAGGGTTCCTGTGCCAGCACAGAAGGCAGTATCCAGGATCAAATTCAGGGTTGCACATGACAGCAAGGCACTTAGACTACTGTGCTATCTCCCAAGGCCCTGAACTACTTCTTGATGTCTTAAATTTAACTTTCAAATGACCCTGTAACAGATGATCAGAAAGCCCTTCATAACTATAAGGCTTTCCTAAAAATAAACTATATTTTCCTAACAATAAGCTTTGAAAATACTTCCTAATGCTAATGTTCTCAGTAAAAACTTATCTCCACAAACTGTAGGGGCACAACATCATGGTCTGCTGTTTAATGGGAAATTATCTTCCACAGAAGACATCCACTCAGACAAACTCATCAGTAACCTTCTAGCCCATTTCCCTACCTATTTCCTGGCATGCCTGTTTTGTCAGAGTGCAGACGATTCCATGGAATCCTTCCATTACCCTAAGGTTAGCCTACAGCCACTTCCCTGATACTTAGGGTACTGCAGAAAAAGTTTCACTTCATTACAACACCTACACTTAGGTGCTATTAGGACATAATTGTGTTTAAATGACACTGAGATATCTTGTTTAAGTCACTGGAAATAGCCATTCACATAAGACAACCCAGGATACAGACTTGATTAAGCAGAAAAGAACTGCATAGAAGATGTGCCTTTTAGGAAAGATCAAAGGAAAAAAGCCCTATATTAGTAGGAATAGACCAATGTGCATGAAAGCTGGTCTTAGCTTATCTAAATTGGTATAAATAATGCCAACTGAATTACATTCACAGATTAGTGTGTTTCTCCCCTAAATCTATAAAACATATTGTTCTATTATTTCAAATAGCAGCTACAACTGTCTTTAGAGACCCTGTATATGCAAAGCAAAAAATAGAGCAGCTGAACAGTGTTCTAATCATTGGACACTGTAAAACTGAGAAAATTGTGTCACAGAAATGTTTGATAACTTTGTTGAAGTCTCCAGTGGGTGTGGTATGAGTTTAAATACACTTATATCAGATCTATACAGTTTTATGAATACAAGCCATTCTTTTAAGCTAAACTGTTTATTGTTTCTGTCCTGATTACTTCCAGCAATTATTTTTTAGTGTTGTCACCTACACACATACAAGAATGTCTCCCATCTAATTTCAATGAAGGTAAAACTGCAAGTAGGACCAATTGATACTGTCAGAACTACCAGTGCTTGGGGTTATGAACATGGATTCCAGTAATAAAGGCCACCATTTTACCTCTGAAAAAAGTCATTGCATCTGTCCAGAAGTCTGTTCGCATTTGCCACTAAAAATTGTCAAAAAGATGCTGTAATATATAGGATCTTAGTTCCTACTGAGAGAATGAGGTATATCTGAACAAATTTGGAAAATGATAAAGGAGAAGGCACAGTAGGCACATTTGCATGCAGCATCCCTCACAAGGACATTTATGTGGAATCCAGTTATGTCTAGAAGAGAAGGAAGTTCAGATGATTCAGCACTCTCTTGATTAGCTATATAAAAAACAAGACGATATGGGCACCTTCCCAACAATCATTTTTATCTCATAGGTATCTACTTACCTTTCCAACAGTGTAGCGTGTTGTGGTGACCAAGTACAAAAATGACTCATTCTTTGTTCCTCCCAGGCTGTCTGAGGATTCATTCCATCATGAATGATGGCAACTCTCCGAACCCAGAAGTTCATGAGCAACCAACTTCTTCAAAGGAAATAAATGGTCATTGATGTCCTTCAACATGGGAAAGCAACAGAACCTAAGAAAGAAATTCCAGAAAAACTTGCTAAAGTCTACAAGACCACACCAGATGTCATTCTGTGTTTGGATACAGAACCCATTTTGGTGGTGGCAAGATGACTGGCTTTGGCATGATTTATGATTCCCTGGATTATGTGAAGAAATATGAGCCCAAACATAGACTTTTAAGACACAACCTGCCTGAGAAGAAAACCATCTCAACAAAACAGAGGAAGGAATGCAAAAACAAAGTGAAGAAAGTCAAAGGCACCACAAAGGCTGACATTGGTGCTGGAAAAAAAGAAGCTGGAGACTGGAGAACAGCCAAAGGAGTAGAGATGCTGCCATGCCTCTCAGTAGTGACTGTGACTTTGTTAATTTAATAAACTTTAAAACCTT
>PVKA01024623.1:0-33967 GCA_004027165.1 Ctenomys sociabilis | reverse complement strand
CACTCAGCTGTGCTGTGTGCTGGTCCTCTGCTATTGAGATGATTCCCTTTGCATACTAGAAACAGCTCCATATGACAAGATGATCCTCCTGGTAGTTAAATGTGGCAGGTAATCTGAGTAAGAAAGCCCTAGCAGGCTGGCTTAGCACAATGTGCGGTGTGTCAGTGTGTCTCAATGACGCACTTACTGAAGTCAGAAGCCCCACCCAGACATGGGTGGCTCCAACCAACACACTTCCAGCCTAGATGGGATAAAGGGTAAAGAAAAGGGAAGGCTCACTTTCACTTCTCTGGAGGAGCTCCCGTCTTTGTCACTGCCTGTAGAAGTCTATCTATCTCCAGGCCTCTAGGGAGGATATGCTGGCTTCCTGATCTAGACTAGTGCGGGACTGCAGAGAGCTCTGGGCCCTCAAATCTGATGCTCCTCTGGCTGTCCAGGGCACAGACGGACATTTTCACATTCTTCACACTTGAGTCTGCAGGTCAGTATCGTAAGCCCGCCCTAAAAATCCTTAGCATGTTTTACATGTATATCACAATATTTTAAATCTGTTCCCCTAGTTAACCTTAACTGGTATAATCCATGATGTGATAGATAAAGCAAACATCCAGATATGCATATAATCTTGTTCTGAGACTTTTAGGCACTGGGCAGGTAGGAATAGTAACTATACAGGGAGGAGGACCTTTTACTGGTTAAACAAACGAACAAAAGAATGTGATTTCGTTTTAGGGAGGATGCATTGATTTTCACTTTATTTTATTAATTATTTATTTATTTACTTTTGCAGTTGATAAACCTCAGGACCTTATGCTTGCCAGACAGACACTTATGCCACTAAGGTATCTCCCCAGCCCAGCATTGATTTTTATAGTTTGTTTCATCAGAGCTTTTTCTTCAAAATGGTTCATATACCTAGGTGTGGACCATCCTGATTCCATTTTATTACTATGAAAAAGTGACATGACTCTGTGAGTGTGTGTGTGTGTGTGTGTGTGTGTGTGACAACTTGAGAAGTATAGAAGGATAATTAAGTGACTCATCAGAGAGCAAGGGTCCTTACTTTGTGGAAGGCCAGGAGATGGTGTGGGTGTGAAGGATTCCCCACACACACTCAGGGGAGGCAGTTTGCATACAATAAAAGGGAAATTCAGGACTGTTTGCTGGTTCTTCAGAGGAGCCCCAGTCTTTGCCTTCAGCTTGTTTGTGGTCTCCTGGCTTCTGGCACAGACTGTTCATTAGGCTTCCACCTGGGACTCTTCAGCCTTCCAGTGTAGAATCTTCAGCCTTTGTTATAGGTTCTTCAGCATTTTGTTCCATAACCGCCCTTTGGACTTACATGAACACTGCAATGAGCTCCAGATGCTGGACTGGGTCCTTCAGCCTCCAGTGTGCAAGCACCCTCTACACCCTTCCTCATCCAACTCTGGCTGACATTATAAGCCAACCTTGTAATTTCTTATACATTTGTACTTCTTGTGTTAATATCTGTTTCTTTATTTAACCCTGACTGATACGGTATGCAATGTAATCAGAGTTCTAAGAATGTCTTACCTCATACTTGTGTTTCTAAGAGCCGCGAGAGGAATTTGGGATTTTCCAAGTAGGGGAGTTTGGACTAAGAGACCTCCAGGTGCTCTTCTCTGTGACAACTCAGAGGCTGAATAAATAAGTCCTCCAAAGGTCACTGTGAAGGTCATATTGTGTGTTAAAGTCTTCAAAGTTGTTTCAGAGAAGACTCCTTCAGTTGAAAATGAAGGAAATTTAAGGAAAAGTAAATCAAACACAAAAGCCAGCAAAAGCGTTTACTGGCCTAAACAGTTGCAATTCTTGGTTTGAGCTAAATTGGTCTCCAGAATTAAAGCATATCAGCATTTAAAGTTTGTCTTGCAACTGTGGCTTTCTGTGTGCTGATTTTATTTCCAGACAGCTTCCCTCACGGTGATCCCCAGGAGATCAGGTGTGATTAAAAACAACACTGTGTGTTTAAACTTAGGAACAAGCTATTATAAAGGACACATTGTCATGAATCCCCTTCAAAATGCTCCTTCACCTTGAACACACTTATCGCACCATCGCTGCCACTTTCTGAAACAGTTCTGGCAAGTTCTGTTTTGGGAGCCTTTGACTGCACTGTTCTAGCTGCCTCTGTATCCTGAACTGGTTAAGAACATCTAAATTTCATGGTCCTTTTGACTTTGTGGAAGCACCGGAAGTTGCACAGCACCAGACCCAGTGAATAAGGACACGCTGTAATATCTGCATAAGCCTGCCTTTCCATTGGATAGCACTTGGAAGCAGCTCGCACCACAGTTATTTTTATCACGTTCATGAAGACTTAAGAGGACTTCCAGAATTCTTCAGAAAGCGGCAGGAATGTTGGGATGATATACAGCGCTTGTAGTCACTCTGCATATAAGCTGCACTTCAAGCCAAAGAGTTTCTCAACATGAGTCCCAGTCAAAGACCACCAAATTGAGCTGCATAGCCATCTCGAAGCAGGAGGATGAGCAATTCTGGTTATTCATTGCCTCTGTGTCCATGGTCGAGGGCACAGAAGGACAGAGAGTCCCACCAGCCACATGGATTGATGTAAGGAGACTCTTCCTAGTGGAATTGTAATACTATAACTAAAAGAAAGGGAATAGAGGCTTGGTGCACAACACAAGGTACCCATTGAAGTTGTTGTTTTCTTGTAGCACTGCATAAAATTCCTATGGGAATCCTTAAGCCTGCCTTTGTCTCTATTACTTTTTCATCCTCCTCTGAGGTATGAACTATTGTGTAACATTAATAAAATTTACAGGAATGATTATCCTATACTTTCCAAATTGGAAAAACATGATCTTTTACACAAAGATGTGAAAGATCCATATAAAATGCAGTGTAGACACAGTGGGAATTTAGGTATTGGCAAGCAAGGTGCTGGATTCCCTTGGGACTCATTTGCCTCACATGAGCAGCAGGAGTAACTAATTCTACACCTTCCAGATATAGGGTCAGATTCAATCAGATACTCTCTGGACATTGCATCTTTCTCTGGCTCTGATCCTGGTTATAGAGGCACTGGCCAGACAATGGAATATAATACTAAAAAAAAGTCTCATTCTAATTAAAAATTAGAGGCATCCACATAAGGGGTCAACATTATTCACGTCTGTAACATCTTTTATGCATCAAGGCATTTTCTCACACTGTGAATCTCCTATAACCTATGGCAAGTTAAGGCACAGCTATAAGATCAGGACCAAGAGTCAAGACACACTTTAATATTTAGAAGGGCATGAAGTGAAGAAAAAATATCAAGTAGACTGCTTGGAAGCTGGTGGAGGGACAGTCATCTTCCAAAAAAAGGGTAATAAACATCCTAGTAAAGGTGTCTGGTGTTCAGTATCAGCCAAGTGAATTACAACCCTGTGCCACCAGCAAGGACAGAAATGTGGCATCATGTGGACACTGTTCATGGTTTAATAGCTTTTATAGTTAATTATCTGGCTCTCTCTAAATGACTTAATATGATCAATATTATACATCTGCACATACTAAGTGGGGCCTGTTGTTTGCAACTAAGAACCCCTTAAATAATAAGGAATTGATCTTGAGAGTAAGGAAATGTGCAGCTAGTCTTGGTTTTGTACCCTTTTGGATAAGAACACACAAACCCAGCTATTATTAAAGGCTGGTACTAGTAGGGTGTTTTAAATATTCTTCTGTGGTTACTTGAGGTTAGCATCCTATGGAAAAGAGGCTTAGCAGACACAGTAGAAGGGACATAAACAATATTGATGAGATGAAATTTTTTTCTGGTTACTTCTAACTTCAATAAAGAGCTTGACTTCTCTACTCAGAGCACAATCAGAGAAAGTGGTACCTCCTGGTCTCAAGATAAAATATCCTTTCAGGTAAAGGGCTAAAGCCCAAACTTGATCCTGATGGAATTGCCAAGTTATAAGGTAACTCAAAATCATACCCTTATCAACTCTCTTAAGTCAGAGTTAGGGCTTAATTAATAGGAAAGAAAAGGACTTTGAGAATTTAAATTGAGGACATGTAAGAAATACACAGTGAGTTACAAAAATCCCAGATTCCCATTATCCCTAGCATCTGTTCCATCACCAAGCAATAGCTTGACCTGAAGAATGGTTAAAATATTTACTGATGTTTCAGTTATGGGATCAGCAGGCAATAACAACCTGAGAGTCCAAAGTATCCTGTGATACTTTCTGTGGACCATGATATGTTAATGGCTCTCTTTGCACTTCTATAATCAAAGTGCACAGGGGCTCAGAAAGAAGAAGCAGAAGCAGGTGGCACTTCTTGACATCAGATCTAATGACTGTACTGCAAAAGTTTTGCTTTCTATCCTTGAAATCTTGGATATGGCCAATTTAAAAGTTTTAGTGGCCAATGGAGAAATCATTCTATCAGGAACATTTTCTGTACAATATGAAAATAAAGCTTATTCTTACTAATAAGAGGCTATTTTGGACTCTTCATATTCCCGGAAAATCAGGCAGTAGAGTTTTCAACATTGATGTGGGTGATTGATTCTGATGAACAAGACATGATAAAGAAATCATCAACAGAGTAAAAAGAAAACCCATGAACTGGTACAAAATTATAGCTGACTATCCCTCCGAAAAAGGCTCCTAAAATTCAAAGACCCAGTCCAAAAATGGGCATCTGAGATGAATATACACTTCTCAGGTGGAGAAATACAAATGCAAGTAAATATCAGAAAAAAAAAGTTCAAAATTATTGGTTATTTAAGAAGTGCAAATTAAAACAACACTGAGATTCCATATCATCCCAGAAAGAATGGCTATCATCAAGAAGTCAACCAATAACAAATGCTAGTGGAGCTGTAGGGGCAAAGGAACTCTTCTCCACTATTGGTGGGAGTACAGACTGGTACAACCACTATGGAAATCAATGTGGAGATTCCTCAAAAAGCTAGGATTGGAAATTCTGTTCAACCCAGCTATTTGCCTCTTGGATAATTTTCCAAAAACATGAAAATATCATACTATGACATTATATGTGCACTCATGTTTATAGCAATGCAATCTGTCAAAGATAAATCTTTGAAACAACCCAAATGCCCATCAACTCAGGAATGGATAAAGAAGATGTGGTATTTTTACACAATTAAGTGTTATTCAGCTATAGAAAAGGGATAGGGGCCAGAGCACCTGCTTAGGCAAACACAAGGATGGGTTTGATCCCCAGCACCACATGTTATGCCAGCCCCACCCTTGCATGTTGAGCTGGCCACTAAAACCAGGCATGGTGGCCAGTGCCTATAATCCCTGTGCTGGGGAAGCTGAAAACAGGAGGATCCCTGTGAATCTGAGCTGCACAGTAAGACCCTGAGCCAAATACATAAAAAAAGAAGAATAAGAAAGATAGATTTGAGGCTTTTACTGATAAATGGATGCAACTAGAAACCATACTTATAAGTGAAGTAAATCAGACCCACATGTGCAAACATCGTATTTTCTCTTTAGTGTAAGAACTTGAAAGAAAAAATAAAATCTGAAGGATACAATAGATACTGGAAAAAGCATGGTGGGAAAAGGTAATGAACCTATTGAAAAGGAAGGAATTGCTGAGATGAGAAGAATATGAGGAGAAGGATGGGAGAAGGAATGGGGAAAGAGATATATCTATGTATGTAACCAGGATGGTTTGGACAATTGTACTGTAGATTTCTGCTGGTGTATGGAAAAGAGAAGTTAATGCTTAGTATTGTCTTCTTTTTAAATTCTTTGTTTCTTTTCCTCACGTCTTAATTTCTTATAATTTTTTCTTTCTTCTTCCAATTTTGCATGCATGCATCTGGAAATATGAACAACTAAGACAGCACTATGTAATACAACAAGTACAATAGAATTCACATTATTGTGTTTAGTGAAATTTCTGTATCATTTGTAATTTTTTTCTGTTTTAATATCATTTTATATTCTCTTTAAAAAAATAAAAAGATTTTTTAAAAATTATTGCATTTTGTACAAGGAGTATTTCTAAAACTCTGGAGATCCCTCTGGGTACCTCTACAAATATTGCCATGTCTGGCAGGAGAACTCAACGGGAAACTAAAGCAACAACAAACCAGAACTGCAAAAGGCTATCCTCCATAAACAAAAGTAATGGTCACTTCATCAGGCAAGAAACCCCAGCTTGCTAATATCCTGGTTTTGAAGGCAAGAAAATCCTTACATGGTTGTGCAGAAACGGTATCATAGAGCCTCCACAAAGACAAAACCATATAAATGAGAGCAGAGACACTGGCTTTTATTCCTTGCTATTTCTATGCCCATCAGTAACTGGGTTTTCCCCCCTTCTGCTTCTCTTTCACTTTACAGTGTATGTGTAGGACAGAACAGTGCCTGGGTCGTAGGACATCCACATGGGGTTGTGAGTGTGCTGAGAAGAAGCGTCTGATAACCTGAGTTTTGAGCTCAGGATGGAAACTGAGGGGGCTCTTCTTTACTTTCCTTTGGAGGAGAGAGTGAACACATTTCTCAAGTACGCAAGGAACAATTGGATAACATTATGTAGGGACATTTTATTCTTGTGATTGAAGTTGTTTAGAATTTTATTATAGGAGAAGGTTTATAGGATAGTCAGCCAAAAAGCAGACATGGTGGGCATGCTTTATGCTGTGAACTGTGTGAACATCCTTTCAATAACTGAGAGATCTTCCACTTTTGGAAGGTTGGACACTAGTTTTTCCAGCCTCGTGGATAGCTAGAGATGAACCACATGACAGATGAACCATGTGAGTTTCACTTTGAAGGGGAATGCCACAGAGTAAGTCACCTGTTTTAGTCACTACTTGTGTCACTCTTACAAAAAGAAAACCCACAACTGAAGTGAGCAAATATTTCTTTTTGATCATGGTTTCAGTCCATGGTCACTGAGCTAGTGCTATGGGCCTAGGGTGAGGCAAAGAGCATGAGGAAGAGAAAAGCTACTCCTCACCTCATGGTGGCCAATAAGGGAGAGAAGGACAAAAGGGAGGAAGAGGGTCAGAGGGAGACAAAGAGAGAGACCATATCAAAGGCATCCCATGACCTACAAGCTCCCACTAGGCCCTGAGTCCTAACATTTCCATCACTTTTCAATCACACCAGCTCCTAAGGATGAAACCTCCTCCTACACACAAGCTTTTGGGGGAACCTTCCTGTGCAAACCATAACTGTAGGCCTTTAAGGTACATGTCTATCTGCCAATGCATTCAGTCCAGCTCCCTCAAGAGCCACCAAACTCTTAATAACTCCAACTTTGCTCAGAATTCCAACCCCAAGATCTTCTCGGAGTGAGACTCGAGGTAAACTTTTAGCTATGAGCCCTTATAAATGTAAAAAAAATAAAAATATGATGTTACATACTTTCAACATACTATGATGGACACTGTACATATCACCATTCCAAAAGGAAGGAATAGGAAAATACCAAGGAAGGCTCAGACAAAGTCAAGAGATGAACTCAGTGAACTAGAATTGAACTGTGTAACTCATGTCCACATCCAGGTCATAGGCAGCATGACGTGGGCACCAAAAGACCTGGGCAGTCCTTCTCCTGTGCCTCTTCCAGCTGCAGCCCACATAGCCTCTCCCCTGCACGGGCTCTGCTCGTTGCCTGGAGCTTTCCTTGGCAGACACTATATTCCTTGTATTTTGAACTTCCTGGGTCCTCCACTGAAGTGTTCCTTTCACTCTTACAACTCCATATATCACCCTGTCAGGGGCTTCCTGCAAAAATTCCAACCTAACCATACACTCTCTGGCCTCCCAAGCATTCCTTTGAAATCTGGATGAAAACTCCCATGAGCCCTCAACCCTTACAGTCTACATACCTGCAAAAACACCCTTGTATGGACAATGTCAGGGCTACTAGGTCAAATAGTCAACCAAGCCTGCTGGAATTGTGCCTATAGTGGCCTTTGAGTGCCTGAATGGCTTAGAACTCTGAGAGGAATCTTGGCAAAATAACTTTTTTTTTCTTGTATTTAGTGCAGGGTCTACAGGGTCTCACTACACAGATTGGACTCATGGTGATCCTCTTGTTTACAGCCTCCCAAGTGCTGGGATTACAGGTGAGCTCCACCATGCCCAGTCTCAATCACCGTCTCAGTATGCTCCAGGGGCAGGTCTGGCATATAATGTCAGGGATTGAATCCCGGTCACTGTGTCTGCCTAAGCAGACTGAGCTATTTGGCCAGCCCCAAAATAATTTTCTAGTTGGCCTGTGGGCAAAAGCATTCCCAAGAACTTTTTTTCTCCAATGAAAGGTTTATACATTTTACATTTGAGTCTACAACAGGTTGTGTCTGCCCATAAAGAAATGCCCTCAATTCATCTTTCCTACAGTCCCAGTACAAAGGAATTGGTTTTTCTCTTTTTTTAATTGTGCATTTAGCTTTTTATTGCTATGTGTTTGTGATATATAATGAATACACTCATCGTGGGAAATTTGTACATGTATATTTCACATCTTAATCTCTTTTACTTCCCCATACCTCTTTCAGTGGTGTTAATCTCTTCAGTAACTACATATTCCTTGATCCTAACTTCACATATGTTTCTCTTCTGGCCTAACCACAAGTTGCTCAAATTTTCCTGCTATGTTATTTTGTCTCAGATTCACTGTAAATCTGGCAAAGAAAGCAGCAAGCAACATCCATGCCACAGCCTGAACACCATGCTACCTTGAAATTTCCTCTACCAGAAAAATGAGTCTATCACCTTTAATTTTGGCCTCTAATGAAGTCTCATAAAATGAACACCATATGAATAAGTTCTTTGCCAGACTGCATGAACCATGGCCCCTAGTCTAATTCCCCATAGCATACTTGATCTCACCAGGACAGACTTCATTATCTGCATTTGTGTTAGCGTTCTTCTCTTCTGAGGTCATGCCAGAATCCCCTAGTAAGCCCTGCTTGCAACTTTTTAAGCTTTCTTTATCCTGTCTCTCCAAACCTTTTGAAGCACCTCCTGAAAGCCAGCACCAAAGGTTTCTGAGCTGCATATATGCTAGTTATAGAAACAAGCCCACTTCTCAGCACCAACTCCTTGTGTTAGCCAGCTTTCAGGCATCATGACAAGTGTCTGTGAAAATCAACTTAAAGAAGGAAAGGTTCATTCTGGCTCACAGTTCTGGAGGTTTCCATGTATGGTTGCTTGACTCTGTTGTTTCTGGCCCTGTGGTGAGGCAGAACATCATGGTGAAAGGACAGAGCTGTTTGCTACATGGTGACTAGGAAGAAAAGTGGAGCAGATTGAGAGTTTGAGAGAGTAGGGGCTGAGCACAATGCTTCGAAGAGAACACTCCAGTGACTTACTTTATCTAATTAGACTGCACCTCCTACAGCTTGGCTCCCCACCCAAGAGTACCACCAGCAGGGTACCCAGTCTTCTTGTACATGACCTTTTGGAGAGTGTTCTAGAAGCATCCATATCATGAGGCTGTGAAGAAGGCAGATTCTCATCTTGATCCTGAAGGCAGCAAAGCCAGAGAGTCCTGGTACATGAGGCAATCTGGCAGTGGGCCTGTACACTCTTTCTATCTCTACTAAACCCTATTAGCTTGATTCTGTGGCATCCAAGAAATTCCTTGAACCACCACAAATTCTTTATTATATTCTCTTTCTGCTGCACCCAGGTAGAATGGCCCTGTTGTTTGTAATTAAGGACTCTCACTGATATCCAAAGAAGCTTTTCCTGCCTATAGCAGCCAGTGCTAAAGAACACAAAGAGGGGAATTTTCTTTTTTTTCTGCAGATGTTTCCATATCCCAGTTGTCCCTGGCTCAAAACTCTGAATACACATCAGGTAAAAGGAAGTGGTTCAACTTAAACAATTCTTCACACAAAGGGACATTAGCACAGCTGCAGTTTGCCTAGAAATCTTAAGAGTGGTCCATAAAGGGAAAGCCATCTGTTTGGGGACACTAAATCTGCTTATAGTCCACAGGATATCACACACCCAAAGCAGGGACTCTAACTGCGAAGCCTAATTCTATAGACAAATTGCATTTGCCCCTTATGGCAGCCTAGTGGGATATGGCACTGTGTGCAGGGGACTATTCATTGGATTACTTGGTGGCTGTTATATGTTAACAGGTTTGCAATGTAGCTTTACTAAATCTAAGTTTCATACCAGCATTGGAAAAAATGCTCAAACAGCTTATCCCAAAAGAACACAGAACATGTTTCCACTTCAAAATTCAAAGAAAGTCCTTTAAAGGGACCTCAAGACATCCAGCCAAGAAGAATATGTGATAACCCAGAATTCTATGCATACTTAATTAAGTTGCTACCTATCAGGCATTCATAACAATTCTGATTTTTAAAACATATTTGTGTTATAGAAATAAAAGCAGAGTGGATGCCAGTAGAGTTGTCAAGTTCTTCAAAATACAGGTCATCCTGGGTAACTGATCTAAAAATGATAATTATCAAAAGGATAGCTTGCTCCCTGACTACTCACAAGTACAAAACTGTCTTCCTTTTATAGCCCATTTTAGTACAAGTGCCCAACATCCCCCTGCTTTGCAGCTACCATATGGTGTTGATGTAGGTTTATTTAGGCTCTGTGTTATCTGGGGAACTGAAAATTAACTGGGGAGTTAGGCAAACTCTTATCTCCTGCTGGCTTCTTTGCTTGCTTACGCTGCACTTTAAATCACTCAGCCTCTGAGCCTCCCTTTTCCCATTTAGAGAATGGGACTGATGGTGTCGATTTTGTAGGCTCTTGGGAAGCTAGAGAATGGTGAGGCTCAGTTGTTTCCCTGAAGGTGGAGAGCTACTGGATGCAAAGGCAATAGTGGTGTTTGTGAGAAGGCAGTGAAGGCCCCCAGAAGAAAGACATAGGCTTTTCCTGAAATCATTCTTCAGAACTCAAAAGCTAGTGCCTCCCTTTTCACTCTTATCTCCAGAGAATTTCCTGTTATTTCTCTGGTATTAATTAATGGTGGGCACCCAAATCCTGAAGGCTCAAAGGAAGGAAGTGCTTTCTATTGTAGATATTGCTTATTTTCTTTTTCATTTGTTCCATTCCTTTCCTCAGGGGGAAGGAGGAGAGCCTGGTGCTATGCTAGGGGGTTAATTGTGTGGATGACCAGGTGCAGGCAGGAAATGGTCAGGCTGAGCTCTACCTGCTTGTTTTCTCCACAGAGCTTTCCTTATAGCAGACACTGGGGCAAGAGATGGAGAACTCATTACTTCTTATCCTAACAAGTTTGCCTTGGGGGCCTGACATGATGCATATTAGTTAAGGTGAAGGCTAAATTTCTGTAACCAAAAGACCCAACTACATGATGCCATTCTGAGAATGATCTTCATCCTTCCAGTAATACAGCAGGCCAGGACAACATCTGGCTCTTCCTCCCTTCAGTTTTGATGCCCTGATGTCCCATGTGCAGTTCTCCTCAGTTCATTTCCCAATTCCTGAGGCACCACTTGGATCAACATTGGGCTTTTGGGCACCTTGGTCCTCTTGGTAGAAGCCCCATATTAAGAGCACGAGGTATATAGCAGGGTCTTGAAGAGTCCAGTGCTTCTAAAAGCAGCATTTGGTCACTTTTTTGTCAATTTTCTAGTGAGAGGATATGACCAAAGTACTCAACAGCAATGTGTTTGACCCAGAAGTAATACTTGTACTTTTCCTTAAGACGTCAGTGGCCTCAGTTGAACAGAGGTGGCTTGCGGAGTGTGCTCTCAAAGTTCTTAAGGTAAGAATGGTGAGAGATAGAGAAAAGACAAGAGTCAGAATACAGAAAACTGAGGCCAAGTGGAGCCCTCTCTCCTGATGGGAAAAGCAATTGTCATGGCTGCAGGAGCTGTGCCTCCCAGTGAACAACCATATTCCACATTGGTGGGTAACTGTGGGTTTGCCACAAACCTGAAAGAGCACTCACTCAACATACAAGACATCACCTCAGAAGCAGCAAGAGCAGCCCTGACCAAACCCCAAGACCTGTTGGTACCTTGATCTTGGACTTCCAACCTCCAGAACCGTGAGAAACACATTTCTGTCCTTTATAAATAACCCAGTATTTTGCCAATAACTGACAAAAACTCCATATTATCTCATTGTTGGTTTGCTTCAAATTCTATGGATTCCATACAGTCAAATGAAAGCCTCAGTAGTTTTTCTGTGAACACTGACAAGCTGATTCCAAAATTTAGAATCAGAGCCTAAGGACCTAAAATAACAAACACAATTTTTTTTTAAAGAATAAATTATTTGATTTAAAGAGTGGCCTAAAGTTGTAATAATAGGAACAATGTTTTACTGGTATAGGGACAGATGTATAAGTCAGTGGGATATAAGAGCACAGCATTTGTTTGTGTAAATATAAACATTTTAACAGAGAAAGGATACTCTTTGCAATAAACTGCTTTTCTTTTTGGAAAAAAACATGTCTGTTCTAGGAACAAAAACCATTCCTAGTTATGCAGTGACGTTTGGCTCCCTGTATGGAGTAGGACTGTGGGCGGCTGTCCTTAGCCCCACCTCTGCCCACAGTGATTGTCCTCATCGCTCAGCCCAGCTCCCTGTAGACCTGAGACTGAGTGCACAATACTGGCCAGTGAAGGCTGAGCCCAGCTGTGGTGCTAAGTGCTCTCAGGGGGGCACGGAGAAGGCTGCAAATGTGCAGCAGCAGCAGCACCAGCAAGGGGCACTTCCTGAGGAAGGAGTGGTTGGATTTCCTAAGCGGAAGAAGGGAGCTCCTTTGATACAATTCAGCTGCATAAGAACTGAGTAAAGGGAATGGATGAGGGGGAGGGGTAGTGAAAGAATGAAACAGTCACAAAACTGTCAAAGGAAGTGTCACTAGGTTTTGGAGTGCTAGACTCTCCTTGATGTGGTTTCTAGATTCTTTCCACATCAATGGTGATAATTATTCTAGGGCCCAGGGCCAAATAATGGGACAACCAGTCCTAGGGACAAAAAAGGAGTCTCATATGGTGGGAGATGTTTATAGAGAGGGTGAGGAAAGCTCTAATCCTTAGCACAGGACATAAGGGATCTCTGGCTTTGAGAAAACTCTGATCCTGAGAAACAATTGTTATAATTCCTTCCCCACAGAAGGGTTGGGTACAGGCAGATAAGGAATAGCTATGCCTTCTCTGGCTGGCATGGACATTTCAAGAACTTGTTTAGAGCGTATGGATTTGATAGGACAAATGCTGTAAAAATAGAATATGTTCCTGCCAGGAAAGTTCACAGCTGGCAGCATTGATTGGTGGGTTCCAGTAATACGCTGCACCTTGTGGCATTTTTAAAATTTGTCTTTAACTAAGTCAACTAAATATTCATCATATGGCTTAGAAAGCTGACACAGACAAGGACAGAGACATTTTGATTGGTGCATCTGCAGTCTGCCTGCCCTGCAGAAAGGTCAGAGTGCTCCCCTTGGCTGGCCAGGCTTGGAATCAGCAAGCAGTGTCTGGGAGATTTGAAGGCATCATGTGTTGAGACTACTGACCCCTGGGAGAAACTGTCATAAGAGCAGTGTTTTCTCCTGCAGCAGAAATCATCATCACCTGCGTTCCTGCTGGGGCACTTGCTTTTGCTTTCATGTATTTCCCCCATGGGTGGGTCGTCTGAGCACCCGTGCTGTAATTTCCTTTGGCGAAATACACAAAGGCAGTGGGGACAGACCCAGGAATAGAACCTAACCTTCTCACCGCAGCCTCCTACTCCCTAACTACTCAGCTGCCTCATGCCAGAGTAAGAGATACAATGCCAGAGATGACAGGAAATACAATTTTCCCCCTATTTGATGTTTGCAACACTCAGAACCTGATTTGGACAGAGAAAATTTGAATGGGTCGTAGTGCAACACTCTTAATAAATGACGTCCCCAATTGGAGTGATCTGATGCCATGATTCCCTCCTGCAACAGATCAGAGCAGACATTTTTGATTGAGGACTGATGGGGTGGGGGAGAGTTCAGCTTCCTAAAGTTACTTAAGGATTCAGAATAATGGAGCGTTGGTTGCTATCAGCTTTAGGCTTCCAAGGCTGCTAGAGGCCTTCTCCAGCCAGTAGAAAAGGAAACATGGAGAAGGGAAGTTCTGAATCCCATGCCTGGAAGGAATACAGCCCACTGCAATAATGGCAGTTCCATGGTGGTAGCCACACCTCACTAAAAGGCAGGTTGGAAAATAGAAGAGGAAAAAATTATAGTGGACCAATTTGAAATTCCTGCAATCTGTGAACCAAATATGGGAGCTTCCAGGAATAGTTGTAACAAAAGCCAGAGAAATCTGGCAAAGGTTGCTTTTCAGTTATGATCTTCCTTTCTAATTTATTCATACAATATCTATTCTGCAAGCATCTATTAAGCACTTACTGTAGATCACATACTGAGCTAAATGTTTTGAGGAGGCTTCAGGCATACAGAACTCAGTCTCTAGCTCAAGAATGTCAGAGAATAAAGGGAAAACATTAAAAAACAATAACCATCAGTGAAAAAAAAATGCTACAATAGAGAAAGAGTAAAGAATTACATAATCATGCAGAAAATAAAATTATTCAAGGGGCCAGGGAGATGGCTCAGTGGAATAAGCACTTCCCTGGCAAGCACAAGGGCCAGAGTTCAATACCTGTTTCCACCAAAAAAAAAGAAATAGAATTATTCAAGATGCCTCACTAGACCTATGAGAGGGCGCAAAATGAAAACTGCTTCTAATCCTCATAGATACAGAAATCAGACATCAGAGAGAATTGCAAGACTAAGTTTTACATCTAATAATTTCAGTTCCAGGTAAGATAAAGTAGTCACACTCTCTCAGCCTGTGAACAAAAAGAATTGAGAATCTTGAGATAAAAGAAGTCAAAGCCTATTGGAAAAGAACACCAGAACCTGAAATCCATTATGTCCTGCTGGTGCCCCTCAGATGGGATTCAGTGTGGCCCCAGACCTGGAAAATGCACCCACACAGAGATTCCGGAGCAGACATCAACTTCTGCCTTGAAGAGCAGGAGAAAGCTCCTAGAATTCAGATAGTCCCCACCTTGTCTCCATTCTGCCTGGCTCCCAAGCAGTCTTATTGTGGCAATATCCCAGGGACTTCTAGAAGTGTAAAATCTGAAGGCAGGTTCCTATCAGTAGATCTGTGGCATCAACAAAATGTCAAAAATTACTGCTGTTTTCCTTTCTTTTTCTGGATCTGGGTAGAGGCACAAGAAGCGTGTCAAAGAGTAGGGTATCAAAGGCTCTATCTTTATGACTCAGAGGAACAAAGAGGGAGCCCAGGAAAGTGGAAAGTATCAGGAAGGCTGCAATGAGGAAAAACCTAGGGGGTGACCCCACAAAATTCTTTATGAACTCCTGGGTTCACTTTTGAGCAACAACATTTGCATTGGGCCCTGATCAGTACAGCTGGCCCTAAGAGAAGTAGACCACAGCATGGGCCTCACCTGGGTCTCAGATTGGCCAGTGGATAACATACACATGGGACAAACTTCAATAGAGCTTTGAAACCAACACTGCGATTAAAACTGTAGCCCACACAAGGATGTTTAGACTATGCTGCCTTCACCCAGCGTGAAAATAGTTTACTAAATCAAAACTGCCAATATTCCCCACAGGATTTAAACAACAGCCAGGTTTCCATAATATATATCTAAAATTCACAGAGCACAATCCAAAATGACTCAGCATACAAAAATAGAAATATCACTGCATTCACAGGGTGTCAATCCACAGATGTCAGTGACAAGATTAAAAATATTTTACATAGCTATCATACAGACACATCAACTGAGAAGAATGAAAACTCAAAATAAATGAAAACATGGTCTAATCAAAGAAATAGGAAATATAAAGAAAGGCTAAATGATTACTAAATAACTGATTTTTAAAGAACCCTGAAAATTTTAAATTCACTGAATGTGCTCAACAGCTGAATGGAAATAACAGAGGAGTCAAAGAATTAGAAGCTAGCTCAACAAAAGTGATCTAATCTGAACAAAATAAGGACCAAAAAAAAAGAGATTGAGGAAAGAAAACTTAAGTAGCATCAGAATTGATATAATACCAGAAGTTGTAACAATTACCATCAGAGCCTCTAAAGAAGAAAAGAGAGGACATGGTAACAGAAAGTACTTAAAGAAATGATGGCTGAAAATATCATAATTTGATGAAAAGCAAAAATCTGTATCGCTAAAGAGCTTAGCAAGTCTAAAATGAATATTTAAGAGAAACATGCACATAATAAACAATTGAAAACAAAAGGCAAGAAATGACTATCTTTATAATAGCCAGAGAAATGACTATGGATTTCTTGTCAGAAACCAGGAAGGCCAGAAGATAGTTGCATAAATTCTGAAAGTGATGAAAGAAATAAAATCTCAGCCAAGAATTTCCATCCTTAAAACATGCTTTGGAAGTGAAGGTGAGATACGTGTTTTCAGAGGAAGGAACACCAAGAGAATTTGCTGCTAAAAGGCCTACTCTAGAAGAATTGCAGAAAGAGACTTTTTCAGAGAGGTGGGAAATGGTACTACAAGAAAACATGGCATGACAAATTAATCAAGCACAATAGATATGGTAAATCTAGGTAAATACAGTGGACAATTTTCCTTTCCGGGTTTTGGATACATGTCGGTACAATACATAGGCAACTGCAATATGAAAGTTTCAGGGTAAAGACATAGGGGTGTACCTGATAGTAAAATGCTTGCATTCCATCTGAAGTGGTAAGTTATTGACTCTAAAACTGTATGCTGAAACTCCTTCAAACATCCACAAAAAAGACATGGTCAAAACCACAATAGATAATTTAAAATGAATATTAAGTTACCTTCAAATGACATAAACTAAGGTACAAAGAACAGAAGTGAAAAAAATAAAACTGGCATAAGTAAAATGCATGAAAAGTAACATAGAATGTTAGTGACCTAAAGCTATGATAGCCAATAAAGGCAGATATTATCGGAGTGGATTAAAAAGTGAATGACTACATTCAGCCTACAAGAAATTGACTTCAACTTGAATGATAAAGACATAGTGAAAGGACAGAAAAAGAAACACCATGCCAATACTAATCAAAACTATCTGGAAGTTACATATTAATATCATACAAAGTAGACTTCATAGCAAAGAAAATCATCAGTTATAGGAGAAACATTACATGATTACAATAGGACAAATTTAACAAAAAGGAATACCATCTATTGTATGTCTATCTATCCAAAAACAGAGTTTCTGTCATTCAGACAGAACTGAAAGAAGAAATAGATAAATTTCATAGCTAAGGACTTTTATACTTCTTTCTTAGTCTTGATTAAACTAATTCACTTTTATTTTTGTACTGGGGATCAAATGCAAGCCCCTATGCCTGCCAGGCAGGTGCTTATGCCACTGAGCTGTATCCCCAGCTTACTATTTCACTTTTGATCGGCTAAGATATGGAAAAACTTAACAACAGCATAACCTGGATCTAGTTAACATTACAGATAACACCACCAATAAAATAGCAAACGTACAGTTTCCATGTGTGCATAAAATATATACCAAAGCAGATCATATCTGGGTTATAATAAAGAACAAGATAATAACTACTAAAGAAACTGGGTTCATAGTGAAAATTACCTCCCCCGAGTGGTGAGGCCTAGGTGGGCTTCACTAGTTAACAAATATTTAAATAAAGATATGTTATGAATTCTAGGTAATATATTTCAGGACAGAGAAGAGCAGAGACTATTTTCCAAAACAAATTTCATGAGCCTAACACTGCCCTGGCAGTAAATCAGACAGACGGTAAAAGAAAAGAAAACAACAAACCAGTAGTGCTCCTGATGCTTGATGCACAATTGTATAATAAAAATAAAATCAAATTATGCAATATATAAAAAAAGAATATACTGGGCCTGGGGAGATAGCTCAGTAGAATAAACACTTGCCTGGCAAGTGCAGGGTCCTAAGTTCAATACCCAGTAATGAAAAAGAAAAAAGAAGAATATACTTCGGTTAAGTGGGCTATATCCTAGAAATGCAAGGCTGAATCTATATTCAAGCTTCACAGCTAGATTGAACTGATTCAACTTATCACACTTGAAGTCTAAAGAAGAAATGGTACATGAGTATTTTAAGTTATCTGTCAAAGCTGCACTGATTCAAAATAACACAGTATTGGGAGGAAAACAGACATAGAGATCAAGGGAACAGAATAGAAAATACAGGAACAGCCCCAAGAACATTCAAAGGGACCAAAAATGTATGTGACCTTTGACAAAGGGGCCAAAAATGGTGTTGGGAAAACTGGCTATTCTCATGAAGAAGTTTGAATCTAGACCCGCATCTCTCACCGTGTGCTAAAGTTATAATGGCTCAAAGATTTAAATGTTAAAACAGAAACACTCTGATGGAAGATAAAACGTGTAAGTTTGAAGATACAGATGTAGCAAGTGCCTTCAGAATAGAGCACCAACGGCATGAGAAATACTACCATAATCAACAAATGGGACCATGTTACATTTACAAGATTATGTACAGCAAAGTAAACGTCAGAGTGCAGAGACAATCTACAGAATGGGAAAAAGACAGAAACATTAATATATGGAATATATAAAGAACTAAAAAATAAGACGCCCCCCCAAATAAAAGACACAATCAAAAAGCAGATAACTGAAATGAATGGACACTTTTCAGAATAAATATAAGTAACCAATGAATACATGAAGAAAATATTTTAAATAAGCAGGTAGATCTTTTGCAAAAGTGAAGGGGCCTGAGAGATAGAGGAAAGAGAATAGTGGGTAAGAGGAAAGGAGTGAAAAAAAATCAAGATGTGTTTTGAAAATTTACCAACTCTCCACAAGAAATCTAATTATTTGTCCTGTGAACAAATGCTATCTGTTATGGTTTGTGTCTAGTTGTGCCCCCAAAGCTTCATGCAGTCATGGGGTGGACTTCTAGAGTTTGTGATTAACTCATAATCCACTGGGTTTATGGGTGTGAGTACTGCTCCCAGCTTGGGGCAGGTATCCTGAATGCAACATAAGGGAGACAGAGTTGATCTCTGGAGCCACGGTTGCCTCTATTCCTGCCTTGGGTTTCTGTTCTTTGCTGCCACCATGAAAGGTTGCTCTTTGCCATCTGCCACTTTGCCTTGAAACCAGCTGAATATGGACTGAAACCTCCATTAACTGTGAGCTACATAAACTTTTTCTTCCTTCATTTTTGGTGTCAGGTATTTGTCTCGGCAATGAAAGAAGAATAATTGAGATACCATCAAAGCTTTTTAAAAAGAATAATTACAAAAAAATATGCAGCTGGTATCATACTTGATGCTGAAAAATTGAATGGTTTTCCCCAATACTGGATGCGAGGTAAGGGTATTCACTTATGCTATCTATATTAAAAATCATGTTAGAATTTCCACTAATTCAGTACACCAAAGAGAAGAAAATGTTATATAGAAAAGAAGAAACAAAGTTGCTGTATTTCAGGTGGCATGATTGCTAATGTGGACATTCTCAGAGAATCTAGGGGAAAACTCCTAAAATTGAGTTTATCAAAATCAAAGAATACAAAGTCAACAAGCAAAAACAAAACATATTTATATGCTGTCAAAGTAAAATTAGAAATCAAAAATTTCAAAGGTAGTACCACTTACATTGTCTCCTAAATAGGGAAATATTAGGTATAAATCTAACAAAATATTTTAGGATGTGTATGTTAAAAACTACCAAGTCCTAGGGAAAAAAAAAAAAAAAACTACCAAGTCCTTAATGCATGAAAGTAAAGAAGCATAAAAATGACAAAAATATACCATGTTCATGAACTAGAACATTCATAATAGTAACAGAGTCAGTTCTCCCAGAGAATCTATAGATTTCATAAACTTCCAAACAAAATTCCAACAGGATTTTTCTAGATCTGAAAAATCTGAATTCAAATTTCTATGAAAAGGCAATATAACTTGAAAAGCCAAAATAATTTTGAAAAAGAATTAAAACAGAGAAAGCATATTTCATTTTCTCAAAGCTTGTTTTGCATCTAGCGTAATTGCACAGCCTGAAATCCGTGAAGCAATAGATACATAATTCAGAATTATGGAGCCTAATCAAGTCCAGAGACATATCCACATCAGCGTGACCGACTGACTTTTGGTAAACATGACAGAAGGCTGAATTATGAGAGCCTCCCAAAGACTCTCTAGGGGCACACTTCTGGCTGGCCTGGGTGCATCATGCATGCACAACTTTGGGCACTATGCCAGTTTCAGGCCCTTTCCTCATAGGTGTTTTTCCCTGCCCTGCTTCCTGGTCTTCTTGAATTTGGGCATCTATCCCTTGCCACCGCGATGCTCCTGCCATAGGGCCCACCTGGATGTTGACTGAATTCCCTAAACAGTAACTTCTCCCCCCTTAAGCTGCAGGTGTTGGATATTTCTGTCTAGGATGAGAGAGCTGACTAAAACAGAAAATTGGTACCAGAGAAGGGGCATTGTAATTGTGACTATACCATGTGTTTCAGAAGCATTTAGATCTGAGTTGCAGGAAGAATCTGAAAAAGTTTTGGAGAATGAGGCTGAAGAATAAGGTTTTAAACAACGCCTATTGGGCTGACCTTGAGCATGATAAGCAATTTGGCTGAATAGGCTGTGGCAATTCTGGCCCTGGGGTCCCCGCCCTGCAGGGTGGGAAGAGCACTATTGGGCCGGCTCTGGGGCGTGATTGGTTCCACCTTGGGGCACCACGGAGCTACCCCAGAGTGACTCAGCACAAAAAGTATATTAAAAAGGAGGAAGACGTCTCTGCTACCCCACCCCGCCTCCTTGGAGAAGTCCTGGTCTTCGCGGCACCACTTTGTAGCTGTGCCGCTTTGGAGGAGCTCTGATCTTCGCATCAGCGTAGAAGGAAGAGAGAGGCTGGATGGACGCAGCAGCTACCGCTCCTCTGTTCTTCATCGTTTTCTGCTGCCATAAACTGCCGACGTTTGCCTTGGAGCCGGTGAAGTATGAACTGACACCTCCACAAACTGTGAGCTAAATAAACCTTTTGTTCTTTCATTTTGAGGGTTCAGTATTTGTCCCAGCAATGAATAAAAAGTAACTAAGACACTGATGTAAAGCGTGATAAGTGCTTCTGGTCAGGTACCAGAAGACCGGAATGTCAGCTGCGTGTGATACTGCATGCCTATAATCCCAACATTCAAAATTTAAAATACAAAGAGGACTGGGGATACAGCTCACTAAAAAGTCCTTTGGTTCAATCCATGGTTCCACAAAAAAAAAAAAAAAAAGAGCAGAATGCTTATAGGAATGCAGATAGTAGGCATCAAGAGATCAAGAGATTTCAGATAGAAATGAGGATTCTAATGAGAAACGACTAGAGGCTATTTCATCACAAATTCTGGTGAAAATTGTGTTTACACTTTTTCCTACGTTCAGAGACTTTGTAGAAGGCTGAGTTTAAGGACTGTTAACTAAATGCTCCAGCAGAGAAAAAGTCAAGGCATACCAATGCTCATGTTGTGGGCTAGGTATAGTAGGTCGCTTTTCTCCTGATTTGTAGTGAAAATTAAGAGCAAAACATAGAGCAAAGAGGAGGTATGGTTGCTGAAGAGACTGGTGTCATTAAAAAGAAACCAAGTGCTTTTAACCAGAAGAAGAAAAGTACCTTGAAATAATACTAGAGGTCATCAAGACTATACCTATGGCACACAGAAGGGTACAAAAGTAGAAACCTCTCATTTGGGGAGAGAGTTCTTGGGTGCCCTGCTCCAGAAGAGGCTGTGGAAGAATTGATTATCTGGATCATTTCACCATACTTAATCATCCAAGCACTTATCAGTCACTGTAACTACATTCCAAGAAGGACTGGCTACTGCTTGGACTGGAAGCAAACCTTGACATCATCTCCTTTCTGCTGATTTTACGGAAGGGCAGCATAAGAGTTGTGGGGGCATGGAGGCTTCCTTCCAGATTTCACAGGAAGACCTGGGAGAAACAGGCCTCTGAGAAGGCAGCGTGTGAAGTGGTCGGAAGCTAAAGGCGTAGCAGAGACCCCAGCAAGTGGAAGACTCAGGAATGTGAAATATCTACAGAGAAAAGTCACAGGTTGTAAGCGGGGGGCAGCCCAAAAGAGAGGATGTGTGGTTCGCAACCAGAAAGATCTGTAAGTGGAGCCCCCCAAGCCTTCTAGAATTCACTTCTTACCATGTACCCTTGAGGACAAACATATAACTAGAGGAAATAATGTTTGCCCTTGGTTTTGGTATTGATTTGGTCTGAATCTTTTCTAGTTTCCCATTAGTCATTCTTTTGGAAAGAGATTGTCTATCTTGGGACTATGTAATTTTTCCAAAGTTCATAGCTAAGTATTTGCCTTGAGTCAAATAGAAGAGTTGGACGTTTTAGCAATTCTGGGCTGGTTGGAAGGAGTCCTTGTGTATTGGTGGTACTCAGAATAGTCTTATCATATCAGGCAAAATTATGATTTTGTGCTTATTTGGGGGTTGAGTATGATCTTAAAAGATGTATTTGGACAACTAGTTGACAAGAGGTGGAATATGACATAATCCTGGATTATGAACTTGATTTGTTTGGAGCCCCGTTGGGGACTGCTGGGGATACTTTTGGGTATGTCTGGGTGAGACACAGAGGCCCAACATGAGGTGTAACACCGAGTCCCTAGCCCCTTTCATTTGGGTGTTGGTTCAATGCTCTGTTTCATGGCTTCCAAGAATTAAAAAGCTTTGCTCTGCCACTCCCTTCTGCTACGATGGACACACCTTGGGGCCTGCCAACCATGGATGGCATCCTCTGAAACCACAAGCTAAGTAAACCTCTTCTAAGTTGCAGATATCAGGCATTCTGCCTAGCAATGGGAATGCTACAAATGCAGCAAGCTCATACATAATTTAACAGAGAAAGACAATCATTTCAATAAATGATGTTGAAATTATTCAGCAACCCAGTAGAAAAATTAAAAATAAGAAAACCTTGTAACAATCCCTACAACCTCATAGTTCATTCAAAAATCAATTCAAAACGAATCATGAATTTAAATATAAAACATTTTAAAATGAAAATATTGAAAGAGAAAACCAGGGCTGGACAAATAGCTCAGTGGCTTAAAGCACTGATTTAGGCAGACACAGTGGACAGGGTTTAATCCCTGGCATGCTGTGCTTGTGCTGGCCCCACCCCTGGGGTGCACTGAGATGGCAATTGAGACTGGGTGTGGTGGTTAGCCCCTGTAATCCCAGCACTTGGAAGGTTGAAAACAGGAGAATCACTATGAGGCCAATCCATGTAGTGAGACCCTGTACACCCTGTCGACCCTGTCCTAAAATAAAAAAAAATAAAGAAAGAGAAAACTTCTCAAAGCTATGGTTTTACTTTTTTTAAAATCTGTGTATTTGGTCCAGGTTCTCACTATGCAGCTCAGACTCATAGTGATCCTCCGGTTTTCAGCCTCCCCATTGCTGGGAAGTTGAAAACAGTGTGCCCCCGGGGCGCTTTCCAAAGCAGGCATTTTGTCTGCTGAGCTGTCTTGCTGGCCCAAAGCTATGGTTTTAGAAGGAGTTCTCAGACATCTTGTCTAAAATACAATCAATAAAATTAAAAATTAATAAACTGAACCTCATCAAAATTAAAATTTCAGTAAAAATGCTATTGACACAGTAAGAAGATATGACTGGTTGAAAATCATTTTAGATCACATATCTGACACAGGACTTGTGCCCAGGATATTTAAGTAATTCTTGGAGTTAAATAATTTAAAAAAATTGGAAGTCGGCAAAGATTTGAACAGTCACTTTACCTTTGAAGGAAATACAAATTAAAGCAATCACATACAGTAACATATCTGTAAGGATGACTTAAAAATAAAATACAATATAAAGTCTGGTGAGGATTAGGACCAAGTGAATCTCCCAGACATTCTAGGAATGCAAAGTACTGCTCACTGTATAAACATACATTGACGACATGTGACAAGTTTCTAAATTTTTCAGTAGGTGAGTGAAAAAGGAGAGCAAAATCTTACAAAGGCATATAACTTAGATATAAAACATGAACAGACTCAGATCAACTCGAAGGCATGTCGAGTGATAAGAATGCTTGTTGTCTGTGGAAAGATCAGAGAAGACTTCGGGGAAAACAGAAGAACCAAGCTGAGTGATCAAAGTGGAAGAAAATTTCAAAAATTTGACCTTGCAAGAGAGACCTAATCTGTGCCAAGTTGTGTGTGGTCAGTTTTCCAAATATACCCACAGGTTGTCCTCCCTTAGTATCCACGTCTTGTGAGTCTCTTCCCACACTGAATCAAGGGGCCATGGGAAAAGTGACTTTGTGAGACTTCTGTGACCAGGCTATACAGGGCATTTGGCTTAGACCCTCCCTCTTGCAGATAAAGCCTGATGTCATGAGTCATTTAAACAGCTCTGAAAAGAGGCCTACTTGTAGGGAAACAGACATCTGGCAGGGCTGGCGGTGGTTACTACTCAGTACAGTAAGCCTGATCCCCTGGGATCACAGGGTAGCCTCTATGACCTGGCATTGGAAGGCAGGGTCACCCAAGAGCTTGGCATCTGTGATTTCCAGGTTCTTCTGTTCGACATGTGAGAGTGACCCTCAAACCTCAAGTTTTCAGATAACTGAGTCCACAGATATCTCAGTGTAACCCCATTAAAAGCCCCAAGCCAAAACCACTCAGCTAAAATGCCCCTTAATTTCTAACACACAGAAACCAGGAGAGATACAAAGAATTACTGCTATTTAAGCCAATGACTTCTGTGGTGGTTTTTACACAGGATTAGGTAACAATAAAATATGTGAACCAACTTGCAGAAGAAAACAGGCACAAACAATGCTTGAGCTTCGTTCACTACTTGGATGGTTGTGTGGCCACAGTGTAGACGGCAGTGGCGAATAGCACTTTCTATAGCTTGTACACCTCCTGCATGGTCCTTACCCCCCTCTTCATGGATGTACTGACCTCATGCAGAGGACAGGAGGCTGTAGAAGATGACGGAAGTAAAATAAGCTTAAAAATCATAGGTTCTCAGGTGACCTCACAGAATGCCTCTCCAAATAGCTATGTTAACAATTATGTGAATAAGGTAAGTTAATATGTGGAAAAAATGAGAACAGGGAGGTACTGGGGCTATATGAAGCAAGTGTAGGAAAATTTTAGTAAAGAGTGAGCTCAACACATACACGTGCACATATACACATACACAAATGTACACACACACATAGATACACACAAACACACATGCACAGATGCTTGTCAGCCAAGAGCTGAAATATTATAACTCAAGCTTTCTGGTAGTCAATACAAAGCAAAACATGATTGAGGCATGACTCTCAGAGACCATGAAAATTCTAAAACGAAAATAAAAAAGTTTGCTCAGGAGTGTGACTACTTCCAGCATTGAAATTAAACAGAATTCCCATTGAGTCCCCATAAAAAAACAAAGCATAATATACCCAGCGATGTCCTCAGAAATATTTAGCAGTCAGTAGAAAAAGTCTCATAACTCTGTTTCCTATTATGTCTTTCAATGAAGGAAGGATACAGTGAGTGATAACATGACACAGCAAAATCATTTGTGTGATAGATGGGAGGAAGCACATTTTTATGGTTTCATTAGTCAATTATCTGTTAGTCTGATTATATTTAAGACAAATAGGAATAACTTGTGACTCTCTTAAACTACTCCTCAATTGTCAATAAATATTTGATAGCTATATTTGGATTAATTGATTCACCAGCAGTTATGTGCACGGTTATGAGGGCAGGAAAAGGCAGGGAGGACAGGGAGGCCTAAATGTCCTGGGGAGACTGCTGCCCTCAGGCCCAGCATTGGTCACCAAGCCCTGTCTGGCTACTAGTAGTCGCCAACGTGTTCTACCAGCTCATGTGGGTGGCTGTATTTTTTCTTAGTGCATTTTCCTAGGGCAGTGTAATTAGGAACAGTGAGAATAAGGAAGAAAGAATAATAGAGTATAAGTACAATTGTAAAAAGTCATTATGATATGCTTTCAAAGCCAGTAATTACTACTCTTGCTTATCATGCAAATCACTATTAGTATTTTTATTTAAACTACAACTGTGTTTTGTTATTTGACACAAAACGCTTTTGAGAAAGACCTAACATCTGCCCACAATTGGATTCCTTTCCAAGCATTCCTTGGAAGAAGAGGAAAAGGATACATACGTCAGGAGAGTAATTTAATGCTTGTAGTTAAAACCTTGAAAAGGACCCATTGTAAGACGGAAAGCCGAAGGGGGTGAATTATGAAACATGCAAAATGGTTTCTGGTTGCTCTTATAAAACAAATCTAGAGATTTGTCTTTAAAGTGAGAAGCTTCAAAATTGGCCTTTTACAAGACTAAAAAGGTTATGGACCAGTCTGGGAAATCAAGACTCTTTTGAAACATAGACATGATTTGAGAATGCCAGGCTGAGGAAAGAAGAGTTCTGGAAGAGTTCTAAGGCCCCAAAACATGGGGGACTGATCTAGCAACTAGTCAGTGAGTACTATCAGTCAAGTTAGTAAGCATTTAAAAGAAAAGTAGAGGGCACTGGATTTTTTTTTAGTATGATTTAAGTTTCTACAACAGGGGGAAATGATATCACAACAATAGTTTGTAATTTCTAGGTAGAAGGTAAGGCAGAAGAAGATGTCTGGAATTAAATGCACTTAAAATACAAGTTGCACTCCATGAATAGTGATAGTCATTTAGATTCACCTAAAGTCAGGCAAACTAACAGTGAATCTGACAACAAGATAGATAAATTATTATCCTGGCAACTCAAAATCTGGCAAGAGCTAGAGAACTGTTCCAGAGGTAATGACAGAAACAGGTCAGGCTCAAACTGAGACAAAGCTAAGTAACAAATATCTCTAGTATTTTATGCAAAACACTATCCAGCCAGTCTTCTTTCAGTTCATTGAAGCCTACAAACAATCAGCAACAGTATTTATTATGTCTTTGGAGGAATTCTGGAAACTACAAGGACACCTGAAATCAGGAGAATCTGTGGGGAGACAGGGGTTTATGTTAGTATTTTTAAAGTGCTGCTATGATCTTGGACTTCAGATTCTGCTTTCAGAGTGACCTAAGCCTAATAACCTTTCCCAGTCTTGGAAATATTTGTTCTTCTCTAAACTCCAAGGTGGCTTCTATTTCAATGTTCTGAATGACTCTGTCTACTTACTCTGAAAGTACTGTATACTTCCTTGTTCTATACATCTGCCAAATATGTGGGTTGCCTACTTAGCATTAATGCTACCCCCTTTATTTATCAACAAAGCCCCAGATTTGTTTGGCAAGTCATCGTCTTCTGCCCAGCCATATATTTTCATGGAAAAGTTGTGACAATCCTGTCCTTTCTTTACAGTCCTTGCTTAGGAACAGGCTCGTGGCATTATTTTATATACTAAGATATGAGCAAGAATCTGTTAGAAGGATTCTAGAGGTTTCCCTGTAATGAGAAAGAAATGCATCGGGAAAATAGTAATCCTGCTGCAGAACATTGTCATGGCTGTGTTTATATGGAACTTAGCAGTCTTGCGAACATAAAAGGTACCAACTTAGGCAAATTCAATGAGCGACAACAGCAGAAGATTGAAAGAACCAATGTACTTGATGTCACCAGTGCCACTGAGTCAGCGAAGCCAGAGCACTTCCTCTCAGGTCTTTAAATGTTCTCAATGTTTAAGCAATTTTGACTTGAGTTATTTGTTACTCACAGCTGAAAGTATGATAAGTAATAAGGTATATATTTGTGTGCTTACACTGCTTGTTACATTTCATAATAAGTATATTTGTTGCTAACCTCAGTAGTTGCAATGCACTACCAGGTATCAATGAATTTTGGGGCCGTAAGGAGATAAATGCATGGATGAGCATAGAGGTATGTAACATCTGAATACTAGTGGTATTCCCTTAGCAATAAATTGCATCTCTGTCTACCCAGGTGTGGAAGCCAGAGCTCACTTTGAGATATTACCTATTTATTTCTTTTCATAACCAGCTCGTTTCTTAATTTCTGCTCATTTTCTTTTGTTTCCCACTCATTTTCTATTATCATTCCAAATCCACTTATTTTTATCTGCTCCATTCTATTTCAAGCTGCTATAATCTTTTGTCTCTTTTTTTCTAAGATAGGATCTCATCTTGTAGCTCAGCCTGGTGTGAGCTCACTTGGCATAGGTCCAGCCTGGCCTAGAACTTGGGGTAAACCTCCTACTTGAGCCTTCCAAGTGCTGGGATTATAGCCATGTACCCGACACATGGTGGAAGTTGCTATCATTTCATAATTGTACTAGAAGAACAATATTCTAATTTAGCTTCCTGGACTTTGTTAAAGTTGTTCTGTATTTGGTTTGGGGAGATAGCTCAGTGGTCTAAGCACTTTCTGGCAAGTGCAAGGACCATGGGATACCAGTTCGAATCCTGGTATCACATGCCATGCCAGCCCTAAAAACCCAGAGCACGCCCTGCTGGCCACTGAAACTTGGCATGGTGAAACATGCCTGTAATTCCAGCACAGGAGAGACTGATACAGGAGGATCACTATGAGTCTGACCTAAGGTCTACTTAGCAAGACTGTGCATCAATAAATAATAATTTTTAAAAATTGTTAATTTTTTTCTGTATATTGTAGTCAATGTACAGAAAACTTTTCAAAATGCTAAATTACCTACCTTTCCCACTTTTGTCTTTTATTAAAGGATAAACAAGTTAAATATAGTATTCATAAGATGCCCACAGGCTTACATGGGTGCCTTTCACCCCTTCGGGCTTATCCTTGACAGCCTAGGAAGACAGGCCTTCTCTTTATCTCTCGAACGTGTAATGTTTACTTGCTGTCTGGCAGGGTCAGACTGCCCTATCTCAGATCCCTATAAGTCTCACAGTCTGTGTGCTGCACCCAAAGTATTTCAGCTCAGTCTTGCCTCCTCCCAGAAAGCTTACTGTCGCCTCCCTGAGCAGGTGATCTCCCTGCTGCGCCCTCCACTAACACTGTGTACCTCTCTGTTGTAGCCAAGATGACAGTCCAAGGTGGGATATCCCTGAGAGTCACTTAATAATTCCACTGGGACAGTAGATATAAATGGAGATTGTCCTGGGCCAGCAGAATGGTTTGTTATTCTTCTCTTAATACATGTAATTTTTTTTTTTTCAGAACCAGAGATTAAACTCAGGCCCTTGCACTTGCCAGGGAAGAGCTTATTCCACTGAGCCATCTCCCTGGCCCCTACATATTGTAATTTTTGTTCATTGGTTTATTCATTTAAGAATCTGTCCCTATACCTATCTGGGGAAGGGAATATGGCTTTGTTTCATTGCATCATTATATTCTACATATCAAGTACAGTGCCAGATTCAATAATTGAATAATTGACAGTGTTTGTTAGAGGAATATGGAATCATAGAGCTGGGGATATAACTCAGTGGCATAAGCACCTGCCTGGCAAGTGAAAGGTCCCCAGTTCAATCTCCAGCAGAGAAAGAGAAAGAGAGAGAGAGAGAGAGAGAGAGAAATGAGTGATAACTCCATTCACTCTTTCTTTTCTATAATTTTTGTTATTCTCCTTAGACTAGGATTGATACAGTGCTAAGGATTTTTGCTTCCTATTTTCTAATATCTGATCATTTGGCACAGCATCACTTCAGTGCTGACTTACTTAGTTAACAATATGAACTAAACACCTAATAGCTAGCAGTATGTGCAAGACGCTAATATGTTCTGAGTGTGATTCTAGGGACTCAAAGGATAAAACACAGGCAAAACCCAGGTCCTGCCCTCAAGGGACTCTCAGTTCCATGAAAGAGTTACATAAAGTCCACTCCAATTCTAAATCAGCTTTATTGTACGAATAGACAATCAGAACCTGTCACGGACTCCAAAAAGACAGTCTGACTTTATTCCACTTCCTTCTCAGTCCTGTCCTTTCTCCTATTTCAGTTCCAAGGTCAGTGCCTCTATGATTTCCATTTCTTAGTAAAACTTGGCTCTAGGAAACACTCAACTGATTTGTGAAAATTTGAAATTCTGGCAATGCATTAAAATTATAGCAGTGCATATCAACTTGCAAGAAATAAATGGAAATCTGAAGAAGCCTGAAATTAAAAGGTATAAGTGTAAGATCTGATCCTCAAGCTTCCCCATGGGTGGCTGTCCAATTCAGTAATATCTAGTAGCTTGGGTTTTGATACACAATCAGGCTAGATATGAGGCCATAGATCCTGTGAGACATTGAAAGAGGAACTAATACCCCTTCCTGAAGCTAGAATGCTCAAAGGGATATGGCCTCAGTAATTAGAGGTGTAGAAAAACAGTTTTCCCATCTTAACAGGGAGATGAGTAATCTTGACGTTTTAGGCTATAGAAAAGAGATTTTTAAAATGCTCCTGAGAGAAATAAAGACTGGAAACCTCTTCCTCATGCTATGCTGAGTTAGAAAGTATACTTGTGCAGTGGTTTAAGCACTGTCAAGATGAAATGTTTGCATAAAATTTAATCCTAGGACAGTGACATCACTGAAGTAACTGACAGAAGTGAACAGAAAATCTTGCAGTGGCTTTTCCACAGCTGAGGCCACACAAGACTTTCATAAGAAGGTTTTCCAGGGAAAGTGACCAAATAATCCAGGATATAAGCACAAAAACAGAAGGCTAGGAACCAAGTGCTGGTCAATAATAGCAGTATTGTGTGGAAAAGATGATATCTTCAGTAAATTTCCAGAAGCTAGATCCTGACATTGAGATTTGTGTGAAGTACATTGTTTCCTTGGTGAGTGCTGGAAAGGAGAACCTTCAGGACAAGGAAGAGCTCAGGATATAGCAATGACACAGCACAGGAGAAGTTTTAGGTGACCCTGCAAGGATCTCTGGAGATCAAAAGTTTCTTAAAAATTATCGCAAGCTGAGATATCATAATATCAGACATCACTGGAACAATTTGACACTGGAAAGAAGGCATCAGTGTGGGAAACATGGCACTCTTTGACCAAAAAAAATTTTCAGAGTGATCAATGAATGAGCCGTGAGCAGGCAGGGTACACAGCAGAGAGAAAATATGTGGCTTGGCCTGTAAGTATGGATGGGCAGAGGTGGATTCTGTGGAGCACAGAGCAGCACCTCAGTCCTTACCTCCTTAAACTATTCTAATCCACTTACACTTGTGTTCTGTGCTAAGTTTTTCCCATGTAAAAAGCACATCATCAGCTTGCCAATTGGTATTAATTTTTAAGGAATCATATGCATGTAAACTTAGTAGGGAAAGTTAGCAATCCCTACTGCTGAAGCTGGTGTCAAGAAACTAGCCTTCCTTTTCTCCTTTCTCTATTTACTATTCTATATTCTTTTCATTTTTTATGAAGTAGTTCTCATGGTCTCAATAGCTTAACCAGTGAGAACCAAGGATCTAAACTGAGATTACAATGCCCTTCAGAGGCTGTGTTGACTAAATTTATCCATTAACTATTAAAACCACACAGCAGAGAATCAAAAGACATCCTGGTTGTTCATCTGAATATGAAATACACTATTCCTTTTGCTCACTGTGCAGCAGAATCTGTGCCTCATCCTGATGATCATTGTAAATTCTCTGCAAGCAAGATGGGTCTTTCCCTTGTGTGCTGACTCCTTAAGAGGAGAATCTCTAAGAAACCTGAGAGCTGGATGTAATGACAGTCACCTGGAATCCCAGCACCAGGTGAGGCTCAACAGGAGGACTTACCTGGGGAAACTTAGCAAGACTATCTCTCAAACTAAAAATTAAAGAACTGGCTATATAGTTCAGTAGTGGAGGGTAACCTAGGTTTGGTCACTCTCCCCAGTGCTAAAAGAGAAAAGAGAAAGAGTTTATCAACAGCCATAGTTTAAACGGGTCTCTTGCCTATTCCTAGTTGCAGTCTTCAATCCCAGGAAATCAGAACTTCTTACACAGAGCCTAAACTTAAAAGGACAAGAAAAGTAAGTGGGTTGCTGTGAGTAAATGCTAAGGGTAAAGAGCATATGGCAAAGTTATTAAGAAGTGTGGAAGATAGGAACCTTGAAGACCCAGTAAGCATATAACATCGAATATTGGTGTTCTTGAATGAACACTTCAAAAAAAGTTGTAGAATAAGAAACAAGCAAAATAAGAATATGGTATGCTAAAAGCAGAATATGAGGTGGTAGAAATAAAAACAAATGTATACAATTATATATTTATATAATAAGCACAAATAAACTAAACTCAACATTCAAAACTCTATGATGCTCAAACTGTGTTTTCAAATCTAGTTGTAGAAAAGAAGAATGCCTACAAAATAATGACATAAAAGTTAAAGGATTAAAAAATGATTAGGTAAACTCTCCCCGAAAGAAAACTACTGTGTTAACTTTATCAAACAAATTAGTCTTCAAGACAAATAATGATTTTATGGCTTTTCCTGTGAGCAGCTTGAGGCGATCTGTGAAAATGGTTCGCTACTCTCTTGACCCAGAAAACCCCACAAAATCACACAAATCAAGAGGCTCAAATCTTCGTGTTCACTTTAAGAGCATGCATGAAACTGCCCAGACCATCCAGGGTATGCACATCCAAAAGGTCACCAAGTATCTGAGGATGTCACATCAAAGAAGCAATGTGTATCGTTCCGGCATTACAGTGGCGGAGTTGGTAGATGTGCCCAGGCTAAACAGTGGGGCTGGATGCAGGGTTGGTGGCCTAAGAAGAGTGCTGAGTTTTTGCTGCACATGCTTAAAAATGCAGAGAGTAATGCTGAGCTTAAGGGTTCAGATGTAGATTCTCTGGTTATTGAACATATGCAGGTGAACAAAGCATCCAAGATGTGCTGTTGTACTTATATAGCTCATGGTTGGATTAACCCATCCATGAGCTCCCCCTGCCATACTGAGATGATCCTTACTGAAAAGGAACAAATTGTTCCCAAACGAGAGGAGGAGGTTGCACAGAAGAAAAAGATATCCCAGAAGAAACTAAAGAAACAAAAACTTATGGCATGGGAATAAATTAAGCATAAACTAAAAGCAAATAAAATTTTAAAAATGATTTTATGGATAAGGAACCTCTTTAGAAGAACATTTAACAGGAAAAGGTAGAGTTTTAAATTTATATGCATTTAAAAGCATAGGCCCAAAATATTTAGTTTCTAAAGGGATAGTGGCAACCCATCTAAATTGCTACATCTGTGAATTTTGTCTTTTCGCAAGGCTTTCTACCTCATGAAAAAAATAAAGATTAAATTTAAGACAGTGGTTGTTGGATCAATGTAATCCTAACTATTTAGAAGCAACGTTCATTTGTAAATACACTGTAGAAAATGGATAAATAGATCTTTTTATCTTGTTAGGTTTGTTTGCCAAGTACAGCTGTGTTTATGAAGTTGGATCCTCAAAAGTAAACGCAGTGAATGAATTATGGAATTTCACTAAACTTTTGTAAAAAGTAAAATAAAACCTTTGCCAATTGTCAAAGATTGATGTACCAGGGTTGATTTGTAGGTGAGTTTCCTTTAAAATGTACATTATTTTTAAGAACTTTGGATTTCCTGACAGCTCTGTAACAGAGCCAAAATTTTGTAAATAAAGAGAATTTTGTATTCTTTCTTTGTTAATGTTTTTGTTTTGTTTTTCTTGGTTGAGAATTTTTTTTCTTCCAAATCTTATTGGCGTGGGTTATCCAAGCACAATTTCATGAGAAAGATTTTTTTTCTCCATGGCTTAAAATTCTAAGAGGACAGCATAACTAGTGTTCAGTATCCTTATCAAGTCAGATATTCCCTTCTCTCTCAAAAGCAGGTTCTTCCCCTTCTGAATGTCTCCATGATTTTCTTACATATTCTTGCTTATCCTTTCTCAAGCAAAAATGAGAATGAACATATTAATTAGGGAAAATCAGTCAGGGTTTTGCAACTCATAATACTATGACACATGAGGAGAAGAGAAAGAGGAAGATAGGA
>PVKA01024622.1:0-26806 GCA_004027165.1 Ctenomys sociabilis | reverse complement strand
CAAAGATAAAATAATCAAGTAGTTCAGTGTGTCTGGGGATGTTTATGTATCTTAAATCCTGATTTTTTGATCCATGTGTATGTTTTTGTTCCAGTGTCATGCTATTTTTATCACTGTTGCTTTGTGGTATAGCCTGAAGTTCAGGTATTGTTATACCTCCTGTTCTGCTCTTGTTATCTAAAGAAGCTTTTGCTCTTTTAGGTCTCTTCTGGCTCCATATGAATTTTAGAATTGATTTATCTCAACTTGTAAAGTATACTGTTGATATTTTGATTGGAACTACATTGAATCTGCATAACCATTTTGAGAGTATGACCACTTTGACAAATGGCTGATATTGGCTCTGCTTCTTCAGGAGCAGGGGACATCTTTCCATTCTCTGATGTCCTCTTCAATCTCCTTTTCAAAAGTACTGTAGTTTCTTTTTGTTGTTTTATAAAGGTCTTTTACTTCACTTAGCTTAATTCCTAAGTATTTTATTTTTATTGAAGCTACTTTTATGGCATCATTTTTATAATTTCATTCCCATCCAGTTAATTATTGGTATACACAAATGCTGTAATTTTTGTGTTTTGATTTTATGTCTTGTTACATTGCTGAATTGGCTACCAATTCTAAGATCTCTTTGGTAAAGTTTCTCGGACTTTCAATATAGAGTATCATGTCATCTGCAAATAAAGATACTCTCACTGTTTCTTATATGCACCCCTTAAATGTCTTTCTCTTGACTGCTCTGGCTAATATGTTAAATACTACACTGAGTAACAAATGACAATGGACATCTTTGTCTTTTTCCTGATTTTAGGAAGAATGCTTTTGGTTTTTCTCTGAGTAGGGTGATTCTTGTTATGGCTTTGTCTTGTACAGCCTTCAACATATTTAGATATGGTCCATCCATGCCTGTGTTCTTCAGGTTTTTATTAGACAGAGATATTGGCTTTTGTTAAACTCCATTTCTTCATTTATTGATATGAGCATAAGGGTTTTTTAAATCTTGTTTCTATTAAGTTATATTATATTTATTGACTTATGTATGTCAAACCATCCTTGCATCTCTGGGATAAAACCTTGATTATGATGTACGATCTTTTTGGTAAAATGCTGAATTCTGTTTGCTAATACTTGTTAAGGAGTTTTGCACCTATGTCCAGAGAGAAGATTGGCCTATAGTTTTCATATTTTACTTTGGTCTTTGTTTTGTTTTGGGATCAGGGTGATAACTTCCATAAATGAATTTGGGAATGCTCTATTCCTTTCAATTTCTTTGAAACATCCAAGAGTATTGGTGCTAAAATACCCTTAAAAATTTCATTGAACTCAGCAATGACTCCATTAGGTCCTGAGCTTTTTCTAGTTGGTAGAATTTTTATTACTGTACCAATTTCATTACCAGTTACTGGGTTGTTAAACACATATATGTTTTCTTGGGTTAACTTTGGTAGTTTATGTGTGTCAAGGAATCTATCCATTTCTTCAAAATTTGTGAACTTTTTTCTTTTTTATTATTAATTTTATTGAGAAAAAAATAGCAATGAGACAGTTTCAAAACAGGTTAGAAGGACAGTTACAATAATTAGTACATTGCATATTGTTGTTTTTGTGTTGGTTATTCATAGTACAAGATGCAGACATGATATGCTGTCCAAACACTATTAGTACAAATATTTCTTCTCATTGAATTAAGAGAAAGTATCTGTATATCTATCCTAGCTATTTTGTATATACATATACAAAATGTTCCTCCATCTGTATCCCCCTTTTTTGTTTAGTTTTGTCAGAGATGGATATTCCATTGCCGTTTAAATATTGTAAGTGTGTGAATTCAGTAAAAATAATCCAATGTAGTCCAGTAGTCCATAATAGTAGCGGGTTATCCATAGGACTGACAATGTCAGAAGTTGTTGACTTTATCCTTTTATAGCTCAGTACCATAAGCTATATTTTAATGAGAGTAAAACGTGCATTGTGAGCATGAGAAGTGAATTATTCTTGTAAAGTATGAGTGGCCTAGGCTTTTCTCATTTGCTGTATCTTCAGAGAATCATAGTACATTGGAGTGGAAGTTTTTATTGCACAGTGTTAAAAATTCCTCCTGTATCAGGCTAATTCAGTACACTGTGAATGAGTTTCCAAAATACATTTGAAATCTTCAAATCAATTTGAAGATTTATCTGCCTGCAAGTAGTTCCTGTATTGGACATATGTTGTCTTGGCTACATACTAAATATTATTAACCTCACAATGAGTCTAGATTTTGTCTAGGTTTAAAGATTTTGAGTAGATTAAAACCATATTCTCAAAGCAGATAGAAATATTTGGAAAGAGAATCAGGTGATTATTAGAGCAAACATAGCTTTATACATGTCCAGTGGCCTGGGTTTTGCCAATAGGATGGCATGACTCAGAAGTTCAAGTTGTTATAAATAGAGATTTGGATTAATGAAACTGAGAATTCAAGTACCAAATGGAAACTGTAGAAGGAAATCTAGCTTCTGAAGCATTTAATGGAAAATCCATTAAGTTGGTCTCAGTATCAATTGGGCATTAGGCCCAGAATTAAGGTCCAAAACTAAATGCTATCTTTTTTTTTTTTTAACCTTATCTTCTAGTGTTTTTTATTTTTTAATAATTTTACTGAGAAACAAATAGCAAGGAGAAAGTTTCAAACCCGATTAGTAGGACAGTTTCAATCATTAATACATTGTATATTGTTGTCTTCTTAGTGGTTATTCATAGTACAAGATGCAGACGTGATATCTTGTTCATAAACACTATTAGAGCAAATCTTTCTATTCATTGAATTAAGAGAAAGTAGCTGTATATCTATCCTAACTATTTTGAATATACAGATACAAAATGGTCCTTCATTTGTATCCCTATTTTTGTTTAATTTTTTCAGAGATGAGTATTCCATTGCCATTTAAATGTAGGCACGTGAGTTCAGCAAAATATTCCAATATAGTCCAGTAGTCCATAATAGTAATGGGTTTTCCACAGGACTGGCAATGTCAGAAGTTGTTGACTTGAGTCTTTTACAGCTCAGCCTATTAATATAGCTTTACTTTTTATTTGGAGTGCTATCTTGATGTTAGGTGAGACTAGAAGGGCCTGAAAGATCCTCAGTGCAAATTCCCTCCTCTCCTGAGGATAACGTCTCCCAGTCAAACAACTTTCCTCATCATGGGCATCAAGTTCAGTACCTACCTTTTCCACAGGTGGTAGGTTTCTGTTCCATGGGAAAATTCAGGAAAGCTACTTAAATCTTCCCACAGGAACTCAGGCACCTTTCATATCTATCAGTACACCACAACTCCCAGAAGCCCTTAGGTTTCACTCTGTTCCCAAACATAACCTCTATATGGCCTTGCATGGATGGCAAGCTGTCACCCTCCGGGTTGGGTGCACTGTATGTGATGAAATGCCTCTCTTGGTTGTCCTGTGCTACATCCTAGAGTGGAATCTCTTCCTTACCAATGGGTGAATATGTGACTAAAACCTTCAATCAACTCACTTTACAACACATCAATGGTCTGAGAAAAAAAAAACATATTGTTTTATTTCCACTTCAATATCTAAAGGCCATAGAACTATAAACTGAAAAGTTGAGATGGATATGGAAAAATGTTTGCTCAGTCACAAGATATTGTTGACATACAAGAGTAAGTAAGATTAGTGGGTAAAGGGACCCACAGATGCTTGGCAAATCAGATAACTAAATTTCACAGTCACCCTGCAATATCAATTTGAAGATTTGTCTGAATGCTGTCAACTCCCTGCTTAAGTTGCAACCAGAAGGCTCTGCAAGGTGAACAGAAAACATAATGCTGGTAGGGGCCTCAGGACATGAGCAAGCCACCAGCAAATTTACTAGATTTTATCTGGTCTCAGATATATCTTTATCTGGATACTGGAGAAGTCTATTGCAGGGACATGACAATAAGGCACAACTAGCCATGGGTTGTTGGTCACTGGATAACAGGCTTAGAGAAGGACTCCTCAATATGACAAGGTACAAAAGCACCTTCCTGTTTTTGAGGCAATGAAAAATCAATTTTTCCCCATTTTAATTAATGGGCCACAGCAGAGTTATTGGAAAGGGCCTTCTTTTAGTCTCCTGAGGAAATGAAGAGCTGCTCCTCTGTCCCAGAGTAAATAGCTTCCAGTATATTTTTCTCCTGCAGTAACTAGTTGAGCCCACCACCTATGCAGGCTGGATTTTGGGATGAATCTTGCCATTCTACCTTGATGAGTATGGATCTTTTCATCCAGGAAATGTGTGAGACATGCCAGGATACGGGTTCAGGAACTTTGTATTCAGAATGCATAACACTTTTGTGAGTTGTGTATCAAGTGTCCACTTAAACGTGTTTACCACATGCTAAAACAGAAAGATTTCAGTAGGCTGCCGTGCTAGCACACTCAAAATTCAAGACACTCTAGGATTATTCTATTATAGCCAGAGACATTTCAGCTCAAACAAGAGTTGACATGGAAACACTGACAAGGTTGAGAAGCTGGAATCATAATTTTAAAATACTGTGAATAACAGTTATGAACATGCTTGGAATATATATAAATCCTATACAAGGATCCAAATGGGGATATTGGAAAACCCACATGATAGAGAGAGAAGAGGAGGAATCAATAAATTAAGAGCAACACATTTGATCATAATAATACATAATATGATAATCATTGCTAATTTTCTATTCTTGTTTTTAAATTCTATACCATTTGTATTGTATATTGCTTTGTTTCTTTGTTTTTGATTTTTTGTTTTTGTTTTTCCTCTTTAAAATAAAAAAAAAATCCACCAAGAGAAAATAGATCACAAAATAAAGTTGGTCCTTGCAAACAGGACCGATTTTCAAGTTGTCAACCGTCTCCTACTCCATAACTTGGATTGGACTTGAGCTTCTGAGTTTTGTTCTCATTACTTGTTTCCACATTGAACATAGAATTTCCAGGTTTTCTGTAGATGCTAATTCACAATATTCCATGAGTGCCTGTATTAAGGGAATGGAGGCTCACAGACATTAATCACACTGGGTAGAACATCTGCAGGAAGCTATGCCACTCCATTTCACTATTGTGGTAAATCCCTGAGATAAGCGAATGTTTCTAGGCATACTACTTTCTCCTTCTTCTATTGAGGGAGAGGAGAGGAAGCAAAACAGCCAGATTCCTAGAGTCCTGGGTAGACAGAAGTCATTTCTAGCCTCTGGTCATCTGATCATGAAAATATCTCAGGGTAGGTGCTTTTACCAAGCATCTTCTCTTCGTAGGGTGGGTGGCTCTAGGTGGTGAGAAGATCTCTGACTTCCAGATCAGAGCCTGGGCAGAAAAATTTAAATACATCTTGCTGTGCTCACCTTGGTATGTGGAAAATACATTTATTTTGGGATAGAACTTTCCCAAAGCTTAAAATGCCTTTTCTTTCTTGCTGCCCATATAATACAATGGCAATCAATTCCTAGAATACTACTGAAGGTTCATGGCCCCATGAAGGCATCAGACAAGTTCTGCACAGGGAACTTGTGCTTCCTACATGGAAGGACCAGGGGAGGAAATTCAATGATGATCTGTGGAGAGATGGAAGCAGGTGAGCCTCTCAAGGGCATGTTGTCCAGAGCAGGATTTTGGTTGGACTTTAGCAAGCATTGGAATTTCCTGGAGGCATTGTGTGGCAAGGCTTTAGGAGGTTATGTGGAGGTGTGAGTAGGTTGATGATTCATTTCTGAAACAAGTTCCCAGATGCAGTAATTGTTGGTCTAAGAAACTGGCTCAAGGACCTTTAGCTGTCATGCTGAGCCTCCCTTTGGACAAGCTCAGCAAGAGGCAGAGCCCAGACAAACTGCTACAGAAATCATCCTACTGGGTCTGCTTATGAATGTGGAGTAGGAAGGTTACATGTAGGGACTGGATTGTAGGTTCTGCCCATGGAGATAGGTCTTGAAGGAGTTATTTTTGAGGAGGGGAGCTCAACTCTCCATAATAGCTACATGATTTATCATTCATTCCTCTCAGCTAAGTCCACTCTCAAGGCCTTCCTGTTCTTTGGTGATAAGTGCTGTACCCAGAGATTGTTTCCTTTGGACAGTCATAGAAACTGGAAATGTCAATGTCTTTTGGTGTCTCTCATGTTCCTTAAGGCTCCAGCACCCAGGCTTTCTGGCTGTTACAAACCCCAGAACCCAAGTTGTCTCTGATATGAGCACTTGAAGATCCCTCTACTCTCTCCCACACAGTTCCACAGATCTAACTGCCCCTGCTTCTGGCAGCACTGAAGAAGCTCACTTTACTAATGTGTGCTTCACTCTTGACAGATTTAGGGTAGAATCTCAAATTCTTTAGAATTCTTTTCAAATTCTTTATGCCATTTTACCATTATCACTGGAGATAGAACCAGAGTCCTTCCCATGACTCCAGACTTTGGTGGGAGGATATTGGTTACAGCATACCCCATACTACTTCCAGAGGGCTTCTAAAAGCCCACTTCTCACCTTCCTCTCACTTGATGCCTGTCTGACGTTGCTCAGGATGCTAATGACAGATTTCTACTTAGCTCCAAAGGTTGAATTTGGACTCATTCTACCCAGCTGACAGCTACCAGGGGATAAAAAGAAAGAGTTCTTGCTCCCAGGAAGTTTCTGGGTCCTACATTTAAAATGCAGTAGTTGATGTGATACCTCAATAATACTTTATGTCTGCCAAAGTGGGCCTTGTTATGTTAAAACATTTTTTTTCCTGGTACTTGAGATCTTTGGAGTGCCCCTCAAAATCCCAAGTTCATTCAAATTAAATGTATTTGTGGAATATTCTTAATAGGAGATAAAGAAACAGCAAGGTCAATTCTATCTACTCATGCTTTAATTACTGTATTTAGACTGAGGTTCTAAATACAGTCTTGTGGCCTTAAGCAGCTATCTATTCATCAATGTCTGGTTTGAATTGACCCCTTTTGTCTCTGGCAGTTTTATGCACAGGCAGCAAGACCCAAAGCAGGAGCCTGCTAGAGGAAGTGTTTAAAGAGTTTCCTGATAGAAATATTCTCTCTGGATACCTTGTATTGGAATAAGCTACCTAGAGAGGCCAGCCACATGCTCCAGGATGTGTAAGGGGCTTCTTCCATCCTGGCCTAGAAGTTTCTTGGCAATGACAAGTATGTAGCCTGGCTCTTTGGCCTAGAGTCTAATCAGCATCAAATCCTCATCTGGGGAACAGTCAGCTATAATTTTTCTCAGTTTGTGGGTTTTCTTTTTACTCTGTTGATTTTTTTTAAAGTGCAGAACATTGAAAAAAGATGATATCTCAATTGTTGATTCTTTGAAGTATTTCTCATGTAGCTTGATTTTTATACATGAACCGTCTACCTACCCTATTTCTTTAAGATTTCTGCCTACATTTTCCTTCAGAAGTTTTAGTATTTGAATATTTGATCCACTTTGACTGCAGCTTTGTGCATGGTGATAGGCATGGGTCACTTCTCGCACTAATAAAACAATACAATGTTTTCACACAAGGGTCTGATTTATTTCACTTAAAAGTACATTCTCTGATTGTACCAATTTATCAACAAAAGTTATCATGTTTTATATCTGAATAATACTCCATGATTGTTTCCATGATTTAGCTATGACAAATTGCACTGCTATAAATATGGGTGTACATATATCACTATGGTATGAGGTTTTCAGTCCTGGAAAAAACCCAGGAGGAGAATAGCTGGCTTGAATTTGTTTTGTATCCTTTTTTCAATTATACTCTGTCTCTTTCTAATATTTTATACATTTCTTTACTTTTTCTTTCTTCTTCCAATTTTGCACACATATATCTGGTAATATGAATAACTGGTTGGAAGACAACACTACGTATTACCACAAATACTGTGAAATTCATATTACTTTGTTAAGTGAACCTCTATGTCACTTGTAATTTTTGTTTTAATTCTAGTTTATACTCTTTAAAATTTTTTAAAAAATAAAAATTTTAGTTTTTGGCATGTGGAAAGTCAGCTTTTCCAGAACCATTTATTAATGAGGCTGTCTTTCTTCCAGTTAGACTACTTGGCCCCTTTATCCAAGATAAGGAGGCTCAGGGTGTTTGCAGTTGTATCTTCATCTTCTATTTTTTAAAATCCTTTTCAATCACTTTTCTCAGAGTACCATAAATTTTATTATATACATCTTCTATATCTTTTTATGTGATTGATTCCTAAGCATTTCATGTTTTTGGATGTTATTGTGAAAGACATGGTTTCCCTAATTTCTCTGTGTGATCATTGTTTGTGTACAAAAATCATGCATAAATAATTTGAACACAGTTGATTCAGTTTTGCACTTAGCAGTGAGATTGGGCAGTTAGAACTATGGAAATAGCGAGTTGACAAGTAACATTGTCATAGGCTGTGGGTGGACTATCTATTGAGTTAATATGATATGTGGTCAAAAATGAAAAATTTATGTCAGTATGAGACACATAGCCAGAATGTCTCAAAATACTCCTCCTAATTTCTAACATATTTATTCATTTGTTCTTACCACATTTGGGAGCAGTTCTGGAAGTCATGTTTTGTCAGTAGCTTTAGTTGCACTGTCATGGCTCACTCAGTTTTCTAAATTGATTCACACTTTTTCTTTAGGGATGTTGTTTTATTTAATTTGCTTATTGCTAAGACAAAATACCCAACATCCAAGTTTAAATGAGGAAATGTTTATCTAGTTCACGGTGTGTAGAGGTTTCAGTCCATAGCCAGCTGGCTCCAAGGCAGAACAGCATGACAGGGCAAGAAAAGGGCTACAGACTTATTTACTGGTGCCATATATACACCCAATGTGAGGCATCATTAATTCCAGCATCACAACTTTATTTACGTGTACATATGAAAACTTTCAAAATTTCCCACCTATTGACCATATCAGGCTTTGGGGATGTTGTCAGGGGTTTTGCTAGGGGAACAATACAATATGGAACACATATTTTATGAATTTATTTATAATAGTCATCTAAAAAAATAATATGCAAAAAGAAAGTGTAGGAAATCTGCCTACACACTAAAGACCAAAGAATCAAACTGAGGGACTGGATCTCATAATAGTGTCCTATACGAATCTAACTGAAGATATAGAGCTCATAACAATGCCTCCTATAAGTACAGGTGGAGGCCGAGAGCCCATCACAATGTCTCATGAAACTTTGTTTCGTGGATCTGCACTGGAAAGGTCCAAAGGTCAGTGGTGGAAGCCAGAAATTCCGACAGTGGGAGGAAGGATGTGTGCTAGGAGGATGTAGGATCTGAAATGGAGCTAGGAAGCAACACTCAAGAAATAGAGCTCCCCTGAAAAGTACCACAGCTGTCCTCAGCAACAAGGTTGTCTCCTTCGACAATGAGAGTAGCTGAGTTCATTTGGAGAGCCAGCATGATGAGCCCCTCCAAGAGAACCAACAGCTCCCAATAGTTCCTCTAATGGCTTCCAACAGCTTCTACCAGGTCCCAACAGCCTCTCAGCAGCTTCACTATTTCTGCTCCTTATACTGGTGGCAACAATCCTCAGGTGGGCCCCCCAACCCAGCACCACACTAGTTTAGTTCAGTTGGGTGTAACAAGTTGACCACCAGTTGGTAGCCCACCACAGAGAACATCTAAATACAAGCCATAGAAGTCATTTTTACTTTGGTAAGAAGCAGAAGTTGTACAATGTCAGGCCAAGTGAATAAGGTGGATAAGGGTACATGTTTCTATAAGATTGACTTTCTGTCGGATGGCCCTGGGAAGGAGAAGTCTCCAAATCTTTGATCACACAGTCCTTTCATTTTAAGGAGTTAAAAAAAAAACAAAAGCAAAAATAAATAGCAAAACCAAAGGCAAAAGCAAAGAAACATACAACAAAAAGCTGAAAGTATTTTATGAATTATGACTTTAGATAACAGTAAAATATCAATATTCACTTGTTAATTGTAATACATATCTTAATAATGTACAATAGTAAAAATGTGAGAAACTCATATGCTACACCAGCCCACCCCCCAGGTGCACTGAACCAGCAACCAAGAGCAGGCATGCTGGTGCATACCTGTTATCCCAGTTCCAGGGAGTCTGAAAATGGGAGGATCACTATGGGTGCAGGCTGTGTAGTGAAACCCTGTAGACCTTTTAATACATTTTTAAAAGAACATGAAAAATAAAATATTTATGTAAAATAAAAAAGAAAATGGAAGTGGAATATTTTGAGAGGAATTTCATGGCAAAGTGTTTTTTTTTTACTGTACTATATTCAAAACATTTAAACATTCACTGTGTTTGTTGATCACTACTTGTAATCAGGTTGACGCTATGCTAAAATGGAATATTTCTGTAAAAATCAACCTTTGAATACCCAGAAACCCAAGATATAGTCTAAATTTTTCTACCACACAAAAAGCCAGAAACATTCCTACTTGACAAAGACACAGCAGACTCGGTGAGTAAGGGCCTACACAAATCAGAATTATCAGGAAAGGAACTCTAGAAATACACTTGAGAGAAAAATAATTTAAAATAGAAATTCTGCCCAACCCAGTTATTTCCTCTTCTAATATCTTCCTCAAAGAGTTAAAGACATCACATTGTGGTGACACATCCATATGCATGTTCAGAGCAGTACAACTTAGAGTAACCAAACATTGGAAGTAGAAGTGGATTATATATCAACAGATGAATGGATAAGCAAAAAATGGTATTTATACTCAGTGAAGCATTCCTTTGCTATAAAGAAAACTAAACTTGAGTCATTTGTAGGGAAATAGAAATGTATGCAAATTGAGACTATAGGGGGAACTACCTGCTCGGGCCCCACTCCTATCCTTTTCTTGGACAGGAGCTTTTTTTCCCTCAATAAATCTATTCTGCTCATAAAACAAATTGAGACCATAATCTTACATAAAATAAATCAAACACAAGCAAAAATGTTACACGGTTGCAATGATGAGAAACCCCAAGTAAAAATTATTTAAAGACCAAAATAAAGGGGATAGCACAAAAAAGGTGTGAGATATTCCCTGAACATGGGAAGTGGAACTAGAGATGGAGGAGGGAGGGAGAAAGAAGGCCATGGGGAAGTAAAAAATATATGTGTTGTGTATGTGTACAGATTCCCCATGATGAATGTAGTCATATACAGCAAATAAATAGTAGTAAACATAAAGAAATATTTCACTGTGCAATTAGAAACATTCTTGAAGTAAATGAAAAAGATAATCTAAAAGAAACAGACCTCAGAAGGAACCAAATAAATATTTTAGTACTTAGTACTGAAGGATATATTAAATGTTCAAACTCACTAGGTGGACAGAAGAGCAGAATAGAATCAATGAACTAGAAGACAGATCAATAGAACAATAAATTCCAGACAGGGGATTTATTAGATACAATCTAATGGGTCTTTGCAAATATGATCCACTTTCAAATTGATTTTCTTCCACTGCAGCTGTGGCAAGGAACCTGCAAATGCTCCTGCTGGGGTGTTTAAAACTGACTCAGGGAACTCTCATTCAGTTGCATATAGTGGTGGTATCGTACGTCAGAGTTTTAGTCAAAGGCTTGAAGACAGGCAGGTGACCTCTTGCCAGCAGTGTGAGACAGAACAGGTGCTTCCTCAGGGACTCAGAGGAAGTCTCACACCTTGCAGACCTCATGATCACAAACATAGCTAGATGCAGTAGATCTTGCTGTGTTCCCTGCCCACAGGGCTGCATGGCAAGTGCTGCTGTTACCCAGGGTTACTTCATGGCCAAGTTGTTTTCTCATATTGTCTGCTAGTTTGAGCCCCACCATTAGGGGCCAGGAGGCTGAGTTTTCAGCATCAAGTTTGAAGCCTAAGGTGGTAACTGTAGTAACACAGTGGTCACCTGTCCTTAGAATGTGCTCAACGTGAGTCATTCAAAAAACTTATTAGCCAAACAACATGCATGATAAGAGTTCTGAGCCTAAATGTCAAAATAGGATTCAAACAGGGATTCCAAACTGTATGTCATATGTTCTGAAATTAAATTGATCTTATCAATAGTAATAAAGAGGAAAAGGAGTTATAACTTTGATCTCCAGAAAAGTTGATGGTACATGATTGTATCCTAGAAATCAGAGAAACTATCTAGGCATAAAGACAGTGTGCATAATTCTGACTCCTGTGATTCTACCCATGTGTTTCTTGTCTCTGAGTCTGACCTTTCAATGTCAGCTCCTTCTTTGTACTATATTTTTATAATTCCCATGCTGCTTAAGTCAGAATACCTCATATAGGCAGGACCTGGGGGCACCTGGTAGAGCCTAGAAGGATGCAGAAACTCATGACTGTGAGTGTCCAGGCAAATACCACTTCTGCTTCACATTAAACTCCTGTATATGTTGCCTATATTATCACTCTTGTTAAGCATTTCTTGAAAGGAAGGAACTTCCCTTGCCCCTGATTATAGGTTAGACAGGTATCTGTATTCCAGATTTTCTCAATTCTTCTTTGGAGAAATGTGGCCCCCACTTTATTACTTGGACTTTGGAGAAATGAAACTGATGTGTTATAGAAAAATCACAGTCAGAGGTCCTCCCCAACTTCACAAACAAAAGGAATGAGCCACATACACCATAGGTTTTGAATATAGAATGATAGTTGAGACAGTGCCTTGATTTCTGCCTGCCACATCCTCACATTTGAGTCCTGCACTAGAAAATGCACCAACTCAGAACATAACAATGTATGTAGTAATCAGGAGCAAAGTGACTTCTCCCCCATGTAGGCTGGGCACAGAGATTCCTCTCAGCTTCATGAGAAGTCAGTGTGCACAGCTATTTAATTCATAATGGCTCCACTCTTCCTATCCTCCTCTGTTGTTTATGATCATTGGTAGTCCCAATAAAGTTCTGTGAAGCCAAAGGGCTCTATGTTTCCTGAGCCAAAATGAGTTTTAAGTTATTGTTCTTCAGACTGGACAATCAGAATATGCATGTGAGTTTTTACCATGTCAATGTTACTTGCTGTTACAGGAGGCACTCCTCCCTCAGCTGAAATCCCTTGAGACAGTGTAGGAAGAGTGATGTCTATTGTATGAATGTCAGCTTAGGGCAACACGAGTTCTGCAGAGAACCCAGAGTCTCTTCAGTGATTTTTCCTGTGATGGGAAAATCCCATGGTAGAACCGGAGGTCATTAGCCACATCGATTTGGAGGGTACAGAGTCACAGAATTTAAGGCTATGAGGTTTAAGGAGCCTCATAGCCTATTACAGTGGCTTAGTTCTTAACGTCAAGTTTTGACTTTCATAGTTGTTACCATATAACATTAGTACCCAGATGAAAACTTCCTTTCAAGTATGGTGTATTATAAAATGTCTCAAGATTTTTATGCAGAATATCAGATAAAACATTTCAGTGAAAAGAAAGTTAGTCTCAGTTTGGAAACCTCCCCTTTGGGGATCCTACTAACTGTGCTGCTTTCCAAGATTGTGTTTCTTCTTTTTTTTTTGATAATCTCAGCATGGGTCCCCTTTCATCCACCTGGAATGTTACTGAAATTTTGTTTTTTCTCCATTTGTAGGCACAGGTGTGAGAGGCAGTGGCTTCCCCAAACACTCAGAGTAAATCATTGATTGACTTACTAGAAGAACAGATGAAGTGATCCACCTGTCCTCCCTTTGTTTGAGGGTGGTTGTCTCAGGCAGATGCACTGTCCTCACCAGCAGCAGCACAGGGAGCTCAGAGCAGAGGGGGATGGTGAGAACAGCAGTGGCTGTGTAGTGCATGGGAGGAGCCACCCATTTCCTGCTGCAGCCTCACTATCACCTCACAGTGTGGCTTTGAGATTCTTAGCCAGTTTTTTTTCTACCCAAATACTTTGGAGATTAATTTAGGAAGGCCTACTGGGCCTATCATGCCTATACTTAAATCCAATGAGTAAGCCTTCTGTGCAGGCAGAACAGAGGCTAGAAGAGAGTGACACCCCTCAAAAGACAGTGGCAGCTTGGCAAAGACAAAAAATCAGCTCTGGATCATAGAGAAAGGACTATGTAACTCAAATCCAGTGACAGACAAGAGCACTGGGAAGAGTTGAGAGTGAGATACACAGTCCCTGGGTTTGGAGAAAATAGTCTCCTTTTATCTTATGGCCTAAATGCCAATATTGAGGGCTTGTTTATGGTTGTGGTTTCTATAGAGATGTCCCTAAAAAATCTCATACAGTCATAGGCAAGACCTTTGAAAGGTGACTGAATCACAGGAATATTATAATAGACTTATTAGGAAGCAGATCCTCCGCACTCCGTAAGTGTGACTTGGAATTTTATCTTACAGTCTTAGCTCCTCAATTCCAAAACAGGAGGGGCAAACATATTCAGTATATTCAGGGGGACTGTGTTATTTGGACTAACATCCAGGGTCAAAATGAGTCTTGGAGATTTTTTATTCTCCATTTTCTCTCACAGGATTTTAAATCTTTAGGTGACAAGGTGCATGTACAAACCACTTTAACTTCTTCAGGTTATCTAACCTTTTACATTGATATTATTCCTTTGTATTTCCTTCCTAAAAGTGAAGGAAAATGAAAATACACTATAGCCATCTATGGTCCTTGATAGAAGTTAGAGTTGTACTTTTTGACACTCATGGGGAAGGGGAATGGAAGAAGTTAAAAATATTGGATCCAACTCTTTTCATTTAAGTTCTTGGCTTAGTCATCCTCAGCTTCCCATATGTAGGCTATTTTAATTTCTGCTAGTGATGCTAAGCTTTGGATAGCATGTATTTAGTCATGCTAAACTGTTCACAATACTGGGAGATCACTTGAGCATTGGGATATACTCTGACTTGGGGTTTGCAAGAGGAAAACCACAGTGGTTCTGTGAGCTTGTTTTTCTCCAGACCACACAGTCTCAGGCAGTTTGATTTTGTTAGTTATCTGCTTGCCCTTTGTCTTGGTTACTTTTCTCTCATGGCTGGGACAAAATACCTGACACCTAAAATTAAGGAAGGAAAGGTTTACTTAACTCACAGTTAGTGGAGGTTTCAGTCCATACTTGGCTGGCTCCAAGGCAGAGTGGCATATGGCAGAGGGCAACAGTTCATGAGAGTGGAAAACAGTGAAGAGCAAAGAGAGGAACAGCTGCAACAGCCAGCAAGCTTCCCTTCCTCCCCCATATTGTATTAGGTTATCCACCCCAGGGTAGTAGGTGCTCACACCCATAATTTCCACATTAGATCACAAATTAATTACGGATTCCAGAAACCCACCCCAGTGACTGCACAGGGCTTTTGGGGAACAACTAGACACAAACCATAGCAGACTACACCCTTCCCAAAGGAACATTTAGAATGACATGGTGCTTGTGAAACCATTTGCAAAGCGATCTCCTGATCAGAGATCTTTTGGGCAGATGACAAATTTTTACACCATGAAAATGATCCTCAGAGGATAAGCACATTTACCCATAGTCAATGATTACTCATCACCAAGAAAGCTCAGAAGCAGAAGTACCTGTATGTTCAGATGACATTGTTATGCTTCCTACTGTTGGATAGAGGATGAGATAATCATCAGGAGATAACAGCCTCGCAGGGGCAGGCTGAGACATAAAAGCTCTTTAGCAACTGACCCTTGGTAGAAAGGTTAGCAATGAACACTCAGACATTTAAAATAGATGAGCTAGCAGTCCCTACAGTCCCACTTCAGGTAGCCTCCATGACCCCTAAATTTGGTAAATTGTACCTGATTTGACTAAGCCCATTGGGATGAGAAAAGAGAAAGGAGTGCTTAAGGCCTGGATCTCTGGGACAGTCACCTGCGCTTCTTTTGCACAACCATCATCTCGGCACAAAGCGTCCCTGTCATCCGAGCAACACCTAGGCCACTGTTTCCCACAAGACACAGAGTGCTGATTTAACCACAGGACTCCTTTGTTGAATTACATGTTATTTGTCCAAGACAGAATACTCATAAGAACTCTGCTATTGTGTAGTACATCTTTCCCCTCCCATCCTGTAGTACATCTTAAATGAATGCATCTGTTCTGGTATACAGCTAGACTTTTACCTAACTTGACTCATCAAGATTTTTTTTCGGCTACAGCAGGCAGAGTACAGGTCACTCATTCAGGTCTGCAGACCTGCAGTCTCAAGCCCAATAACATGACAACCAGGTTTTGGACTTTCCATTATTCTACTTACTCTAGAGGACAGCTGACTGGACTATATGCCAGCACTAAGGCACAGTTAGTCTCACATCTGACTTCTTTAGTTACTACTTGGAGCTTCATACCAATGCTATGTTAGGTTTCATATATTTGGAAAATTCTAATTATGAGGTCGGCAATAGATTCCCTCATACAAAAAAATCTCAAATGAAGAAGATGGGACTTGACTTGCTAGATACCAGCGACCTGCATTGTTAATCCTAAGCAGTCTCTCTGGACAGGAACAAGGCTAGCAGCAATGTCTGGTCAATGCCACAACATGCTCACATGACTCACCAAGTGGAGCTTGGGGTCAGCAAGAACTTCCAGTTTAGCGTGGCATTTGATGTCATGCTTGGTGGCCAGTGCTGCGAACATTTTACCTACCTGCAAATGAGAGGAATTATCATGCCGCTATCTGGAGGTATCTTCTTAGGCCCTTGCCCTCAAATAGGGATCCTTCCTCAGAGTTCCCCACAGGACTGGAGCTCTAACTCATGGGAGGCCGTGGTCACTTTTCATCACCAGCTGCTTACTTGCTCACCTTGACTACCAGATTGGTGCAGGAACTCTTGTTCCCAAGTTTTGATAACTTTAACATCTGCATTTATTATGAGCTTTAATATCACAAATGAAATCCATTTGCTGATAGAGCTGACTAAAGCCCAGGATCATAAGCCAGAAAACACAATTCTAACGGACTAGGAGCATCTTAGAATATCCTTTTAGTATGTATTTTAAACATCAAGACCAGCTGTGGATGTGTGAATTTTTTTTAATACAATGGAGTACTTCTTGGCTGCAAAGAAGATACATTTGAGACATTTGTAGCTAAATGAATGGATCTTGAGACAATATTCTTGAATGAAATAAATCGGGAAGGTATGTGTAAATATTACATTGTCCCTGGTGTGAGAAACTGAAGGTGTAAATAACAAGCAAGATGTATAAAATATATTGTGAGATAGAAAGTAATTATTCAGAGGGAAAGGGGAATTGGTGGGGTGGGGGAGGAAGGATGGAAGGGAAAAAATAAGAAAAAAAAGATAAAATGGAAATAAAGCTTTATAGATGAAAAGGGGATGGACTTGAAGAAAAGAGAGAGGAATGGGAAAAACATGGAACTGAGATATATGAAGTAGAGGTACAAGTTCCCTAACATGAATGTGATCATTACACACCTCTAAATTGTGCCAGTGAATTTAATTTAAAAAACAGAAGATTGGTCATGGTCCTTTGAGCATGAGACACAGTTGGGCCTGAATGAATTGGAGGTAAGTCTAAAATTACAGAGACCTAAGCCAGTCATGAAGTGACAACTTCAAGACAAAATCATTTGCTCTTGTTCATCTAGCTTCAACTTGGTTTCTGGTTTGGGCTCCTCAGAACCTTCTAAGAAGCACTGTCTAGAATTTTCCTGCTTAATGCCTGCCCTACAATGTAGTTCTGAAGTTGGAAGAAATTGCAGCAGAATGCCAGGCACAATACATGGTAGGACCTGGGGCTGAGATGTCTTTCTTCAAGCCATGTATCTGCTATGGCTCAAGGTTCTTGCAGGCTCCCGAGTGGGATACCCTAAGTATCTGTAACTAACCTTATCTGACACAAGGCTTGATGTTCAAGACCTTTTGCAGTAAACTTGTACTCCAAAGAGTCTCCTAGATAGAGAGGGATGCATCAAGTTTCATCTTAGGAGATCAAATTTGTTTACTTTTTTCCTTCTGAGACAACACAGCTAGGGTTTAAAATGGGCAGTTAAAAGGATTGTTTCCTGGGAGTAAGCCTGTCCTCTGGGAATTCGCTATTTTCTGATTCAAACAAAAGCACCATCTGAGCTCACCATCCTTTGCAGAATGGCACCCAGCTGGCTCCCAGCAGGTTCCTAGTGTGGCCAGCCTCCAAGCCACACTCCTCATACTCAGCAAGTGTGGTATCATACTCTGTGTATGATACCACACACAGCATGTGACTGTGCCAGGGATGGGGTAGCCAGGAACAGCCAAAGGAGATCGACCCTGTGCCTATGAACTCAGCCAATGTATTCTCAGTGCTAGACAGGACAACTCTAATGTCAACCTAACTCTAATGCCTTCATGTAAGGTTACAAATGGTCACCCACTGCCTAGGCCCTCATACTGTTTGAGAACGGCTGAGAGCAAAAGCCCTCATGATGATTTCTCAGTGTAACAGGCCACGATAGATGGCAGAAACCAGAACTCGGTGCCAGGCTGTGAGCAGCACAGCTTCTTCTAAGCATTTGAGTTATTCTGCAGTATCCCGAAGGCCACAAAATTTAAGATACTGTGTGCCAATATTTAAAGTAGGGAAGAAAGAAGTAGCACATGTACTGCTCTGTTAACTTGCTCTCTAGGATGCAAACACAGAAGCGTTTCCTAGTCCTGCGCTTCCTGCTTCTCCATGACTTAGCTCACTTAGCTTCTGGCATCAAGTACTTCAGTCCACAGACTGAGACATACATCCAGATCACTTTACCTGATGATATTCATGCTAGCTTGGAAAAATTCTGGTTTGACATTCTCTCCTATTTAAAGGTAGATATGATATGCTTGTCTGCCAAATGTACAAAAGAACAAGATGGAAATGGGGAAACTTGCCAATGGAACATAGAGAAGTCAGGGTCACTTCTTGGTGACACAAAGGGTAACTACAGAAGCATCACAGTAGACAAAAGACATTGAAACCCTGCTGAGTTAGTAAGAGGTCCTGGTATTCTATCCAAAGTTGAATCTTTGAGGGAAGTCAAACCTTTGTTGAGCTTACAGAAAAACTCTAGCCTTACAGTTTGTGAATGTTAAATTTTGTACCCAGGTGACACAGCAGGAGAGAGCAGGCAGCCTTGCTGTCATGAAACTGGGATACAGATTCACAAGGGCTTCCAGATGACTTCTTGCTCCAAGAGTATCAGGTCCAGTCTGACTAGTGGGAATGCCTAAGGGCCAGAACCCACTTTTGTTATTCACTGGCTAGAGAAGGAACCAGTGGCTCCATCTTTAGGAAAAGTTGCCTGTGGCAAGATTTTCATATATCTCAGTTCTGCTGTCTTGTTTTGAGCTCAGGTGGGTCAAGTGAGCAAAAGATTGCTCAGGACATGACAGGGCAGGCGTGAGAAGCTCTAAGAGGTGTTGGATGGGTGGTGTAGAGAAGATGGTGCTGTGTACAGGATCTTTGCTACAGCAGTTGCTGGCCTGTTGGGCAGGAGGGGAGCAGTCTGAAGGTGATGAATGTGTGTCTCACATCCTACCATAGGGGTCCAGGGCAACCTTTAACACTTCCTTTCACTTTCCTTTTGTGTTTATGTTACTGTTACAGCTAAGCCGCCTTGATTTTGGTAGCTTTGCTGTAGGAGTATCTACCTACTGCCTTCCCCAGCTTTCCCAGCTTCTGAGTCACATGTTTTGAAGCATCCCTGCCTGAATGGCTTTTGTAATGACTAGACCTTATCTCATTATCTTCTCTGAGGTTAGGTCCACAGGAACCTGAGTCAGGTCCTTTTAATGATTGCTATTTGGGCAAAACAGCAAAAGCTTCACCAAAGGTCCCTAGGAGTGACCTACATTCTAGCTGTTGTAGCAGAAAAAATCCTGATGAGTTAAAGTTAGGTAAAAGTCTGGAAAATCAGGACACATAAAATATTAGTAAAACTGTGTCCTTGAAAAGACACATTCAGTTAAGATGCACTGCAGGGGAAGCAGGGGAGGGGGGTGAGATGTACTACTGAATAATAGAGTTCCTATGAGTATTCTGTCTTGGATAGATAACATGTAATTCAATACAGTAGTCCTATGGTTAGATCAGCACCCTGTGCCTCGGGGGTGAGGGTGGCCCAGGTGTTGCTCAGATGACAGAGATGCTTTATGCCAAGATCATGGTTGTGCCAAGCAAGTGCAGGTGGTTATCCCAAAGATCCAGGCCTTAAGCACTCTTTTCTCTTTTCTCATCCTAACGGACTTAGTCAAGTCAGTTACAATTTACCAAAGGATGGAGTCATGGAGGCTACCTGAAGTGGGACTGTAGGGACTACTAGCTCATCTATTTTTTTTTTTTTTTTTTTTTTTTTTTTTTTTTTTTTTTTTTTTTTTTTTTTTTTTTTTTTTTTTTTTGTGGAAGCAGGGATTGAACTCAGACACTTCTGCTTGCCAGGCAAGTGCTTATTGTACTGAGCCATCTCGCTGGCCCCTCATCTATTTTAATAAATTTGAATGTTCATTGCTAACCTTTCTACCAAAGCTTAGTTGTTAAAGAGCTCTCACCTTTCAGCCTGCCCGGGTAGGTTGTTATCTCCTGACGATTCTCCTCTATCCAGTAAGCAGGAAGCATAACAATGTCATCTGAACATATGGGTACTTCTTCTTGTGAGCCATCTTGGGTGATGAGCGATCACTGACTCTGGGTAAATGTGCTTATACCCTCTAAGAATCATTTTCATGATATGAAAATTGGTCATCTGCCCAATAAATCTATGATCGTAAGACTGCTGTGCGAATGAGGGTTTCACAAGTACATGTCATTCTAAAGGCATCATGTGCCTTTGGGAAGGGTGTGGTCTGTTATGGTTTGTGTGTACTCATTCTCCCAAACCTCATGCAGTCACTGTGGTGGGTTTCTGGAATTCGTAATTAATTTATGATCCAATGTGGAGAGTAAGGGTGTGAGTGCTATACCTACCATGGGGAGGATTGCTTTAATACAATAAGTGGAAGGAAGAGAGGTTTGCTGGCTGCTGCTCCTCCTTTTTATCTTTGATGTTTTCTACTATCATTTTTCCTAGGAAAGCAAAAAAAAAAAAAAAATCCCTGAAGCTAAGTAGAGTTCCTTTCAGGAAGAAGAAGCCTGTGAGAGTTACAGGAAGAAATAGCCCATCTCACTGGGCTATAGATACTGATGGAAAGTTGGGCTACCATCTGTTGGAGGAGGGAGAGAAAAAGAGAGAGACAGAGAGACAGAGAGAGAAAGAGAGAGGGAGAGAGAGAGAGAGAGAAAGAGAGAATATCAAGAATTTTCAGGAAGGAGCTAGAAAAGAGATAATTTCATAAGCAAACACACACAAGCACTACCTCTCCAATTTGACCCATGGGCCTACTCACAAGGGCTGTGGTAGCATCATTTGAAGAGTGAAGTTCTCAGAAGAACTTAGTACTGGTCAGCATGACAGGAAGAGGAGGGTGATCTTGTAGCTCCCTTTATATCTTCCCCAACCCACTAACTGGTGCTCCAGCCACCTGGCTAACAGTGCCTCGCTTGCCTTCTGTTGGCAAGGCCTGATGAGGGTGGTGGTATGAGTGTTCTGAGCACAGGAAAGGGGAGGCCTGCAAATAGCTAACTCCAAAACAGCGACACTACTTATCAGGGACAGCCACGTGAGAGGGCGGAGGGTCACAAGCTCTGAACCCAGACTCTCCTGGAATTAGCTTTGAAGTTCTTGCAAAGATCCAGTTAAATTGGAGTGCAAGGAGGGCAGGTCACACAGCAGCAGAGAATTTGTGCCCTCCCTTGGGCTAGAGCAGTCTGTGGTACAAGTGTCTGAATGAGCCTCATGAGGTGAACAGGATGTGGCATGTAGCTGTTAGGATGCATTTTGCTGCAATGGGCCACTGAAGTGTTTCTAAATTCCTTAGAATTAAAAATTATCTTAGAGGACCAGCAAGATAGTTCAGTGGACTAAGCACCTGCTTTGGCAAGTGCAGGAACCATGGCTCAATCCCAGGTCCCTCATGCCATGCAGGCTCCTCCCTTGGGGTGCACTGAGCCAGAGACTGGTGGCACATGCCTGCAGTCCCAGTGCTAAGGTGGTTAAAAAACAGGAGAATCAATATGAGTCCAAGCTGCTTAGTAAGACCCTGTACCAAATACTTAAAAAAATTATCTTACATAATTTCTTATGTAAGATAAAAACCCAGCCCATCTCTAAATTTAATTTTAAGTTTTTATAAGGTTAGGAGGTTTTAAAATGAAATTTGTTAAATGTATGTTTCAGAGGATTTGCTTATTTACAAACTCCCTGATCATGTATATGAAAATTGCCTTTTAGAAGTGAATTGATCCCTATTTGAGGAATTAAATGTTGAGTTTTTACTGTTAGAGTGTTGTGAGTATCAAAGAAATGTGATCCTAAAATCAGAGTATAAAAGGCTCGAGTTAAGCGTTTGAAGTATGAATTGTACAATATGTGTAAGTTTATGTCATTTTATGTGTGCTCTTGACTGAGAAAAGCAGTGAGCTTGATGAGTGTAACTAGATTTTGCTCTAGTCGCCAACTTTAGAGTTAAATCAAAACATCTTGAAAAGTACTCCATTTTTAACATGTCTCTTGAATACATATATTAATGACTTTAGCTAAAAAATCAAAATCCCTGAATCTTATAGGATCCACCTTATGTGTGTCTTCAGTTAACATTCAAAGTAAGTTAATAAGATTCTAAACTAGAAGAGATTCCTCCACTCTTTAAATTTCTTCAGCTATTTCTAAAGGAACTTAGAAGTGGTTTGTCTTTGGGGATGGCTTGAAAGATGGTGTGGCTGCCACACCCTTGTGAAACAGTCTGGGCATCCTGTGACACCTCAGTCCTGCTAACCAGCTGTGCACTTTTCATAGAGCTGCTGTGGGCCAGAGCTTTTTCCCTCCAAGACCAGTGCCTCATATCCCTTGAGGACTGGATGGACTGGCTACTTCTGCTACGTCTTCCTCTAAGTAAAAATTTCACCTAGTTTTCAGGAAACCCAAGAGCAGAGCACACAGAAATAGTCTATGACTGTGTAGGGCACCCAAACTGGCTCTCGGGGTTTGTAGGAATCATTTCACAGTGTGCATACATATCAAAATATTCTCTTTAATGTAATAAATGCATTCATTCTTTATTTGTTCTTCGTATATCAATAAAGCTGGAGGAAAACTAAAGGGGCCCTAACTCCCTGTTATGGCGTATGACTGGGCTGCAGGACAACAGTATCACTGCCACCTGTGTCTAGAATCTCACTATTGATTTTAAACCCTTCAGTATTAACAGCAGCAGCAGCAGTGGCAGTGGCAGCATCAGCAGCAGCAGCAGCAACAATAACACAAAAACCAATTGATTAATGGTTCAAATTGCCTGAAGTAATTTGTAATAATATTTCTTTTGTAGTCCCACTGTTTTTCCCCATGGGTGACTTAGGCTTACCCATTTGTACAGAAGATATTTTTTAGGTTTTTTTTTTTTTTCAGTTCATTCTTTATTCCTTGTACACAGGGTGGCTTAACTCCTGTGATCAAAGAATGAATGAATGTCAGGCTAGCAGTCTTGGAGCAGGGCATCTCTTTGACTTTAAACATTTATTCCACACATTTCTTGAGTACCTTTTATATATGGGGGAAATGTTATCACTACTATGAGTAGCAGTGAATGTAATAAGCACTAATCCTTCATGGAACTTACATTTTATGAGGGCAAATAGATGGTAAGGGATACATTTTTCTTGTTTGTCGGTTAGAGACAGGACTGCAGAGATAAACAAAACAGTGCATTCATAGACTTTGGGGTGTGCATGAGGTGGAATGAAATGAAAGAAATGGGAGTCTGGAATTAATTAATTAAATGGAAGCTTAAGGAAGTAAATCACTGAGTATGTTTAGGGAAGAATCATTTGATCAGGTGGAACCATTTGTACACAACTCAATGGATTGGATTGTGCAAACTTTGTTCTAGAAGCAACTACATAGTATTTGGGGCAACTGGGGGTACAGTTAAGGAATGAGAGGAGAGGAAGCTGCTGTGGTGATATAAACCATGGTCTGACATAGGGGGATATTCTGAGCTCACAAATTCGAGATCCATTTGGGTAACACAGTGAGACTCCATCTGGGAATGGGTTAGGGATAAAAAGATAAACGGAAGAAATGCTAATGCCACATATCACAGAACTTTGAAGTTTCTTGTCAGGACATAGACTTTTCCTAGGATTTAGAAAACCCTAGAAGATTTTGATTTGACATGCAATGTGAGATATTTATAAAAGTTACACTACAATATTGGTTTCCATACATACATGTTTCCTGTGTTTGCTAACTGTGGAACCTGTTAGAAAAGCCCATTCTCAGTATTCCCAGGTCTAATGCATCAGTGACAGCAGCAATCTCTTTTAGCAATGCCCCAAAGAGATCAATCAGTCCCCAGTTAAATTTGAATTTCAGCTCAACAATGAGTAATATTTTAGACTAAGTACACATCATGCAATAGTGTGTGATTATATTAAGATTATTCATTGTTCCTTTTCCAGCCAGAGCCCAGGCTGGGTGTGTGAATGAGACCTTCTGCATGCTCACTGGATCCCTTTCAGGCAAAGTCCAGGACTGGCATGTGTGTGTGATCTTCTGTCTGTTCATCTGCTCCCCTGATCCTTTTCCAGCCAGAGCCCAGGGCCAGTGGGTACGTGTGAGCCCACCAACACACTCGCCAAATCATTTCTAGCAGTGCCTAGACCCAGCCTGCATGTGTGTGGGATCATTCACGCACTTCTGGGAACTACCTCCATTAGAAAGGCCTGATGTGGAACCCTGCAGAAGAACTCCCTGAAGAGAAGCTAGGGGCTATCACCACTCAGATAATCCAGGAGTTAGACATTTTTCCGGAGGGCCACAGCAGATTCACTTCCATGGGCTGCAGTAGGAAAAATCCAGGTACCGCAGCCAGGCACATCTGGATGAGTATAGACTTGGTAGATCTGGACATGGTAAGGTGAGACACTTTGATAGATCCAGATTTATGAGAACATTCTCTCTCTTACTCCTTTGATCGGGGTGGGGGAAGGTGAACAGGGTAAACTAGTCTGCCTGGAAGACTCTATGTACTTCAAGGGGAGGTGATCATACAGAACTTAAAGGAACTAATTTAAATACAAATTCCAAATTTAATATATGCTTAGCTACACAGACATAGTGTTTTCTCTTATGGTCTAAAATACAAACATATTAGTTACAAAAGTTTGTCAGCTGCTAAATATCACTACCCGTTATTAGTGTTCTTAATTGTAGTTCTGTAAATACAAAACTCTAACATAACCACATAATCTCTTGAAATAAAGAAACAACTGCAGAAAGGTATAGAGGAAATCACATCAGAAATAATCACTGAAGTTAAAAAAGGAATGATAACTATAATGAAAGAAGTACTCAGTGCTTCTAAAGAAAATGATAAAAAATAGAGGAAAATAGAAAAATTATGAATCCTTGAATGAGCAAAATAGGAAATAAATAGAAAGCACGAAACAGATTCAAATTAAAATCTCAATCACGATCTTCCTCCATCCCGCCCGCACCCGCCCAGCCCCTGAGACCAGCCAGAGACAGCGCGGCCGACTCCGCCATCCTGCTCCATCCCACCCGCGCCCGCCCAGCCCCTGAGACTGGCCAGAGACAGCGCGGCCGACTCCGCCATCCTCCTCCATCTCACCCACGCCCTGCCAGCCAGAGACCAGCCTGAGACAGTGGCTGACTCCAGCGGCCTCCTGGTTCCCGTGCCAAGCTCGCCCAGCGAGAGCGAATTTACAGGACTCACCAGACTTCCCAGATCAGTGAGAGTGTGGTGAGTCTGAGGGAGAGATTTTGGCTTCTTCCCACGCGCGCTACGCGGATCCCTGTCCCCAACCCCCCCCAGCCAGTGACTGGCCTGAAACCTCAGGACCCACTCACCAACACCTGCCCAGATCCCCTGACCTAAGCTCACTGATTGAGTGGGAATTTCCCCGATTCTCTGGGCATCAAAGGTCAGTGAGTGTAGAACCTCAGGCCCATCGTGCCTGAGATACATTTCCCAGGGATTAAGCTGCCCGTCACCTCCCGTGGCCCGGTGAGAGCTCCAGGCACACTGTGCTAGAGAAACACTTCCAGGTGAATACTGGTCCCACCCCACAGCCCCAGACCCAGTGCAGGTCGGCCTGGAGTGAGAACTCCAAGCCTGCCACACCGGAGGGACATTTCTCAGCAATCCACAGTCCCACGCTATGGACCGAAACCCAGCACAGCCTGGCCTGTGAGTGAGGGCTCAAGGTCCACTGCACCGGAGGGACCTTAACAAGCCTTCTTGGGTTACGGCTTGTAGACCCGGACCCAGTGCAAGCTGGCCGGCTCAGTACAGCCTACTCAGTGAATAAGATCATCCACTATCCTTTTGTGAGCCCAGAAAACCCACCAAAGCCCCGGCCCACCCACCTGGGGAACAGCCTGCCTGACACAGGAGGGCTGACTCCGGGAACCAACATAGGGGAACCAAAGGAGCTGCAGCAAAAATGGAACTGAACACAACAGCTAGACCCAGGATAGGCATACCTGGAAAATCTCAAACTTAATAGACTGGCACCCGAATCTCATAACAAGCTAAGGTTATAGCTACACCAAAGCTCTACACCAAAGGGCAAAGATCAATGCTATACAAAATGACAAAGAGAAGGGGAAAAATGCAATCCCAGACCTCGAGTCCATCAGGAAGGGCAGAGGACACTAGCTCAGCTGCAACGAATGAAGTAACAGATACAGCAGCAAAGGAACAACAGCAGAAAGCTATAGAGGAAATAAAACGAGAAGTAATTCCCCAATTTAAAAAAGAAATATTTGAATACATAGA
>PVKA01024621.1:0-32500 GCA_004027165.1 Ctenomys sociabilis | reverse complement strand
AATAAATCGAGGGTTTAAATCATGTACCAAAACAAGTGGGGAATGTGATGAATTAATATAAAACTAAATATAAAAAATTACTCTGCTCATATTTCTGTGACCCTGTTTCCTTGGAAGACCTCAAAGAGGCTTGGTGTACCATTGATAAATCATCAATAGACTGAGAGTTCCCCAAAAACAATGTTCTCAGAAAAAATATATGCTGAGTAGTAGTTACGCTTACCCGTAAGGTACTGTTAAATGACAAATTTGCGAAACAGGATATGGTTCCTACCTTTAAAGCCTCTATACTTCTAAGCCTCCTAGCTGTTGTCCTTTCCTGTGTGACTATGGTCAAGTGGTTCCAGGCCCAGTAATAAAAGGCTCATATTTAAATTTCAGTTTTAGATTCTGGTCTGGTTTCTATGTTGAGAACCCTTAACAATGAGTTAGCAAGTTGGATAAAAGACATTTCAGGATATGCAAATTGCAGATGGAGGACAGGAAATGGAAGTGTGGGAGGAGCACAGATGTTAAAGCATCTGCCCAACTCTGAGAAACACCCCACATCGCTGAGGCCAGTGCACTGTTCTAAAGAGGTGGTACAGATCTGAGAATTTATCCACCAACAATGCGAAGCTGCAGAAGGGTTTTAAAGAAAATAGTAACAGACAAGTTTTTCTCTGAAAACATTCCTCTGGCTTTGATGAAACAAAGGGAGATGGACTGGCGAGGCAAGAGGGAAGGAGGTTAAATCCTAGGAGATGTTGGTGATATAAACTAGAACAATGATGGCTTGGGAAAGAAGTGAGAGACTGATGACAGGAGATAGCAAGGAGGAGGGGACATTGCACAGAGGGAGTACCCGAAAAAGACAAAGGTAACTCAGAGCCTCTCCTCATTGAATGAACATGCAAGGAATTTTTCTTGCCTACCCAAAGATCACCTTGTGAACCTCCAGCACAGAATGCTTGGAATTGTGTCACCAAGTCTACACTGCTGCCACCTCCAGCCCCTTAAGTGACAGATGCCATCTCCAGAACCTCTGTCTGGGCTGACTGCTTCTGACCTCATTTGTCCTTTGGCAGAATTCTGGAGCTCTGGAGCATCTGGATTCCTGGTATTCAGGAACCTCGTGCTCCAACCATTTGTTCCCCACCTCCACCCACCGCCTGCCATTTATACAGACCACACCATTTCCAGTACCTCCTCTAACATGTCAGAAGTACAAAATCCATTTACATGATGTGCCCTCAACTTAGGAGAAATTGCTGAATGACTTTCTGAGCTGAATGGCCCATATAATTTTATACACATGACATACAGAGCTAACAGAGATAAAATGTTTACATACTTTCTCAAGGATCATGTTGTAGTCACATATGATTCCAATTTTATGCATTGAAAATTCACGATGAGGCCACCAAGTCCTAACCCAATGACTCACATCTGAAGATCTTTTAAAAAAAATATTTATTAAAGGAAACTAGGATAAGTCATGCAAGTCCACTAGCTAAAAGGATCCAGAACTTAGCACTATGCACTTGCTTTATGAGAGAAAAGGCCAGGACCAGGAAAAAGTTCAAGGCCTGAAGGGGGCAAGGCTGCTATTGGGTACCCAGGAGAGGCTACCCAAGAGCTCTTGAACAGGAACCTGCTGGTTATGCAGTATCATACAGAGAAGAAATTGCAGACAGGCCTGTATGTGTTTTGGAAGGAAAAAACAATAGCAAAAGATCAGGAGGCTAACTCCAAAATACTCCTGAAAGGCACATCTGTAACTGAAACTTAGCAAGAAATCAATTGCACTGGAAGAAAAGACACCTCACCTGTTTTTGGAAGAGGATAGCTGATATTAAACAAATCCTCTAGAAATGAGAAGATGGGTCCTGTGATGTTCAAAGCAAAATCTGCATTGCCATTTGCAATAGCATCCTTACGGGCCCAGATGCGTATCTAAATCAAAACAATTAAGCAATGATTAAGAAGTGATAGTGGGCCAGGTAGATAGCTCAGCAGCAATAAGCACCTGTCTGGCAAGCACAAGGTCCCAAGTTTGATCCCCAGCACTCAAAAAAAAAGTAATAGTTCTGATAACTCCTTTGAAAAGTGGTCACTTGCTTGATTCACTTGTCTCCTACTCAAAACCCAGCCTTACTTTTTCAGAAGAAGCTACACATTTAAAACATATAAGTGCAGACACATTTAAAAAAAATCCAGGAGCCAGTGACTACCCTAGAAAGTATGTCATGTCAACATTTGATAATAGCATGCATTATTTTTTAAGGGGGTTGTTTTGTTTTAAGACAGGGTCTCACTGTATAATCCAGGCTGGCCTTCAACACACTGCAGTCCTCCTGCCTCATCCTCTCAAGTGCTCAGATTACAGGATGCGACACCACCCTGGAGATAATTCTGTAATTATAAAACAATCCTTGGAAAATGTGGGTTCTATGTTCTATTGGATAATTATTTCTCTTTTCAGGACATATTTCTAATAATTCAAAGCAGAAGTATGCCCTTAGTGATGTTTACACACAATGTATATATTAAACAAATTTGAATCATGAACACTTAAAGTGATTTAATAATGAAAGCAAACACATTCCCAACTCATTTTCAAATTTTAAAGTAAGACTATGCATAAAACTAAAAAATCTTGGAATGAGAGTTGAGATTCAAATATTAATCCTAATGTGGGTGCAATTAATTTACAAAAGAGCTCTGTGAAACACAGAGGAGGCCATGCTAAGAAAAATAGAAAGACAGCATACCAGGCACAGACTTATGTCTGCCAAAAGCAATCCACCTAACTGTGCTTTTATTCTGCTGGAAAATTGTTCTTGAGTTATGTGAACTTTCAGTTACATGAGGGTTTAGGAATGCTCTTTCACAAAATGCAACCACCTGTTTTTGAAGCTCTAGCTTGTATCCCTTCATTGCTTTCTGTCTCCCTTGTGCTCCAGAGGAGGTCCCTTTGTGTTGGGAAAGATGGTCCCAATACTGCCCTTCCTGTCCAAATGAACCCACACTCCTTCTTTCCAAGTTCTCACTTTTTAGGTGACAATGACCCTGCTCAGCCACTGAGAAGGGCAGAAATCATCTTTCCCCACTGTACTTTAATTGTAACCTTTTGAAAAATATATTAATTATCAATTAATACTTGCACATTAATTTTCTATTTACAAAGGTCCTACCATCAGTGACAACTCTCTAGGTCAAAAGTCCTTCACAATCACACCTGACCCACCAGTGGGTGCTGGCAGCTGTCACTCTTCACCATAGATCTTGATGTCTAGGAGAAGAGGATACTTACAAGTGCCCCTGTGTGCCAAAATGTTAAGCGAAGTGTGTTATTCTCATCCTTACTAATATGTTTCCCATATTTATTTTGTGCTTCATGTGGACCATATGCTCATTTTAGCTAACTGTTTATTTCTTAACTTTTGGGTAGGCTGAACACCACTGGAAACATACCCTATAGGGTATTTAATGGATGTACTCACTTTGTAAAGCTGAGTCATAGCTAAATTGATGTCCCACTGACAAACAGCCTGAACTATAAGTTTCCTGTCTAAGAATATTGCTTCTTAAGCATGTTGCATTTCCTTTGTTTCTATAGCAGCTTGCATTCTTTATAGGGTGATTTTTCATGAGGACACAGACTTTATCCCATTGATATCCTCATATCAATGGCAGGGCACCAGCACTTACTGAAGGCTACTTGAGCTATGGGTGCTGAAGGGCCACAATGTGTATCTCACTATGGGAAATAGGGAGCTCACTCCTTCTTGGGAAAGCACACATTTCCCAATCATATTGGAGTAAACTCTTCAATGGATGTCATGAATTTTTCACTTGGCCAATTGTTACATCCAAAAGTTGAAGATCTCATAATTACTCACTCATGAGAAGTAGGTTGCAGCCAATAGCTCAGGAAGATAGGCTGCTATTTGCAACAGCACAGCACTGTTAATTCATTAGGCCAGGAGGATGTAGGAGTAGTGTGAGTGATTCTCTCCTGATGGTGGTTGTGGATCACCATAGCTCCCTTTCTCCACATCTCAGTGGGATGAGCCTGGAGGATCCCAAATCCAAAAGTGCCTTTCAGCCAGATATATGTCCTGATTTTTCTCAACTCTCTGAAGCCCTGTTATGTGACTAGAAGGCATGGGTCCTCAGGTACCAGCCTTGTATAGCTTGCCTAGCTCTGTACTATGGTAGGGAGTGAACCAGCATAGAAAAGACTGATGTTTTCCTGAGATCTTATATTGTAAGAGGGATATAATTGGAGAGAAACTACAGTTTCATGTCAGCGCACCCCCCATACTTTACACAACTCTAGGGAAGTGCTACATGCCCAGAGTTGAGGAACACAGAAGCTAACTTCTAGAGTAGGTGCAGTCTGCATGTGCCATTTCAGCAACATGGTTGCTACTGGCTGATATCTATTTTGATTGGTTGGGGCCTTGGCCACAACTGATGCTAAACACTTGGAGCTTCAAGGCTACACAAACGCTTGAAGTTAAGCAAACAAAACACACTAAATCTATGCCCCAGGAGTCAGTAGAGCAGCCCTCCTCATTCTCTCCTGTCCTCTGCAAAGGCAGAAACAGGAAAAGGGTGTGCCTGAAGTGTGGCTTAGTTTACACTCTTTCCACAGAAACCCCTGCTCAGAGCTGTAGCAGGAAATGTTGTGTCCCTTTCTGCAAAACTTCCCTGAGAGCTGTAGCAGGGTTTGAGAGAGAACAAGCCAAGAGGTGATAGCAGAATGTGGAGGTATAATTCCTGAATGCAGGCAGCACAGAGAGGCTGAATGCAGGCGGCACAGAGAGGCTGAACGCAGGCGGCACAGAGAGGCTGAACGCAGGCGGCACAGAGAGGCTGAATACAGGCAGCACAGATAGGCAGCGCACAGCCAGCCCCTTACCTTAACATCTTCACTACTCACCTCCTTGCCTCTTTCTGTCCTATTGACTTGGTCATAGTCACATACGGCAAGTGCAACTAAGTAAGTTGGCATGTGGGGTGTGGTAGAGAAGGTAGTAGCCGTCCATTTGCTTCCATTTACATCTCTTTCTGCTTGACCTAGAGAAATGATGTTAGTCCAAATCAGTGTACAACTAGATGATAATATCTAAGTCTGAAACACTTCGTTAAGCCAGCCATTCTTTCCCATGGTCTTGTAATTTGGACTGGGCTATCAAAACAGCAGTGGGTTATTGTGGAAATAGATCTCCCTGGAATCCAAACACAAGTAACAATATGGAGATACAAACTCTGATTACCTTGGATTGCTCAGTACATGTGTGGAAATATCATTTATTCCTAAAAAATAGGTACAATTATTTTGTATTCAAACTTATTCTTAAGGTGTTTAAAGAGGGAGCTGGGAAGATAGCTTGGAGGTCTAAGTGCCTGCCTGGCAAGTGCAATGAGCAGGCTTTGATCTGCATGCTAAACCAGCCCCAGAACCCTGGGAGCCCTGTGCTGGCTAACGAAACCAGGCATGGTGGTACATGCCTGCAATCCCAGCCTTGGGGAGGCTGACACAGGAGGATCAGTATGAGCCTGAGCTGCATAGTGAGATCCTACACCAAATAAGTATAACACCTTAAAAAAAAAAAACTTTGTTTAAAGGTGTTTAAGGAGATGAGAATGCCAAGTCCCTAATTTACTCCTTATGCATTGTATACATGTATCAAGTCATTAATTACACTGGACCTGATAAGTGTGTACAATTGATATGACAGCAATCATTTTAAAAATAGATAATACATTAAAGACATGGGCTTGGCTGGGGCTCCAGTTCATGAAGACTGTAAACATGGTCCGAATCTCCATTCCCTCTCTCCTACCCACTTCTGTTTCCTAGTCCAGCCCCTTTCTTGGAATACTTCCTTCAGCACTGCCTGGCTCTGTGATTGGTCAATAGTGCATGATCTGCTGTGTTCTAGCATCAGCCATGACTCCCGCAGCAGCAATCTTCTGATGAAGTCAGAAATTACAGACATAAATGCTTCTGAGGACTGGCATTTGCCATGCAGTGGGCTTGGCACACTACAGGGAGCTGTAGACACAGTGGTCCAGTCTGCAGGAGGCAGCTCTCTACAGTCCCTTGTTGACATGATATAAAAGTTGCAAGGTAGGGGTTAGATCTTTCAAAGCTTTAAAGAATAAATATCTTGATTTTATGTCAAATCACAGGCTCTTTCAACATTGGAGACAAACTCAATCAAAAGAAAAAAACCACATGACCCAAATAAAACACATCTGTGCATCAGATTCAGACCAAGTCCACCAGCCAGTTATCTCTAATGATCGACAGTTGAAGCCCAGCTAAAGGGCCAGCCAACCTGCACAGATGGTATCCCATCTCCAGAATCATGATTCTGGTAGATAGAGAATTTGGCTAGAATGTATCATTTCCAAGATGTGGGGACTGATATACAACTGCTCTCCCCAATTATTAAAAAGAAACATACAACTACTAACATGCTGGCTAGATAAGCTACTGACATAAAAGCTATTATAAAGTTTATATTTGCATAATCACTGGGAACACAACTTACCTAGCTGTGGCATGTTGGAAAGGGCCACATAACTTGGATGATGAATAATTGTAATATTAAAAGTTGCCTTAAGAGCTGGCTCATCAAAACAAGGGAAAACATTCCTGGCAAATGTTGGTTCCATGTGAGATGCTATCAAGGCTCTGAAATACATTATTGGGGAAAGAAATCTTTATTTTTGTCTCAAACCAATCAAAGCAAAATAGGGATACTGTGGCTTATAATTAAGTCATGTGTGTGGGTGGAAGGGAACTAGACGTTTTTCTGCATCTTCTTCAGTGTCCTCCCCAAAACACACACTCCAATTCTCACTGTACCTAAGAATTCTTATAAGACTTACAATAAAATTTTTTTTAAAACTCTTTAATTTTCTACACAAAATATTTGCTTCATTACATCATGAACCTTTAAGGTCTTTCATAAACAAAATAAGAACAAATATAGCAAATGCACCATCCCAGTCTTTTGAAAAACAAGTTTTTTAAAGACTAGGCTCATTTGAGAATGATCTGTTGCTTTCAGCCTACAAGCCAGTTCAGAATGCCTATATTTTTTTTTGTTTTTCCCTGCAAGTGGTCCTTCTTTGTCGTGATTGAAAACTTATAAAAAAATTATTTTGGGTGTTCTAGAGAGTAAAGAATACAGTAACATACTAACTGAACAAACTCACTTTCCATTGATATAGATTGGAATAATTGGGCAGATTTGTCAAATCTCTACTGATTCTTCTCCTACTTCTATGGGAACACACAGAGAGTGGCATCCCCTACAGTAATGGTAACTTACAGGAGAAAGTCCCCAAGCAAACATCATGAAGTCAGGTTGGCCTCCGCAAATGCCACCAGATCTGACAAAACACAGGTCCTAGCACCTGCAGTCTGGATAACCCTAGCCAAGACTTTGGGTGTTGGCTGTGAATACGAAATTCCTCCTCCACCTGAGGCTTTTGCCTCTGGCACAGTTCTCCTTGCTTTAGGCCCGATTTTTATATAGGTAATGAACTGAAGAGGACAGTTCTCTCCATTACCTTTGTGACTCCTTCCTCCATTACAAAAAACTGTCTCCACTCAGAGCCATTTATACCCTTCCGCAAGAATGCACAGGGCACCTGGCACACAGAAACTTCTCAGTGATGCCTGTAACACCTCTGTGTGACAGAACTGTGATTTATAAATAGCTTGTTTTTCCCTGTTTACTTTTTTCCATTTTGCTGTACTCTTGTTTGTGTGAATTCCTGTGATTTCTAACACTGACGTATCTGGCTGCAAGACCCCGATCCTTCTGCCACCAGATGAACAGTGCTGCAGAAGCCACATAACACTGCTGAGCCTCAGTTTCTCCACCTAGAAAAAAATGACATTATATGCATCGCAGTGCTGCTTGAGCTTTGATATTATTACAAACAAAATTTACTGGTAAATCAGCTTTACATTCTCTAACCTTCCAAGCTCACAAATTATTCTTAATATAGATGAAATATAGAAGGAATGAGTCATATGAGGGGGGGGTAGAATGTTGAAAACACTAATTCCAAATCCATTGAAAAGATTGCAGAGATTACAGCTAATCACAAAATGAATGTAAATTATGTTTGCTCAATATGAAACGTTTAGAAGCTAAGGGAATGGATTTTTAATTTATTTATTTGCATCATTTATAGTATTTGGTAAAAATTTGGTTCATACCAATGAAATGAATGTTTGCTCATCCTTGAAGCTACTATAAAATATAAGCAACTTAATATTGATATATACAAAAGAATATGAAGCAAATAGGCAGAGTTTGTTATACTGGCATTCATTTGTTTTATAGCTTTGGTTGCTGTACTTAAGAGGGGCAGGGTAGGGTCTAGAAAAGTCACATGATTGACAATATAATGGGAAATTACTGAAAAGCTAACTCAGCCGCCTTAGTGCTTGCTTGGGATCTGCAGGGAAAACCAAACTGTGTAATTTCAATTGCTATGAAATTGGACTACGTGGATCTGAAAAACCTCCTGGGTCTCTAAAGCTGTGGTTCTAAGAGGAGATGGGAAGAGTGCTTATAATGTAGTCTTCACTAAGTCATCTGGAATTGGAAAAAAAAAACAGCTTGGGATACATCCATAGCTTTCAAGAAGTCTGTAGCCCTCTGAAATTTAGAGCATTTTGTATAAATAGTGGGATATTAATGTGCAAAAGTATAAAATGAAAAAGCACATCCAATGACAAAATGCTTGCTTATATATTTTGAAAGCTTATAGATGCCTCTTGTTTTGTAACAGAAACTATAGAAAGGAAAACAGATTGACAGTATTGTCGGCACTGCCATAGGATCACAAAGCTTATGAGGGTCAAGGAGGCTGCAAGGTATGGAGCAGGGAGAATCAGACTCTTCAGGAAAATGGAAAATTTTATGCTACAGACTCAAAATGGCTAGGAGACACCAGCTTAGTGAGTCACCACTTTAACAATCAGACATCAAGCAAGTGCCTTCCAGTCCCATGATTTAGATCTCCAGAGAAGTGAAATGAAAGAAAGTCCTTTGGATTTTATTCAACTATTTCTCTCCTTAGTTTTACACAAATAAACAAGAAGTTAAGGAAAGATCCCTAAAACACACAGCCTTTTTGGCTCTCAGTCTTAATGGCAGAGGTCAGGAACAACCAGCAGTACATGTCATTTGGTTACACCACGTCTGCATGGCATTTCCACACCACATCTCTCTGCTGTGGGGTCAAGCACCCCTGTAAGGTGAGCCAAACCTTAGCAAAAGAGTCATCCGTCACTTTCTTCTCCCTTCTCATTTCACTGAAACGTGTTATTACAGTGCCCATTAAGTCTATGTTTAGAATGCTCAGTTACTGAAGGAATTAATTTGAGAGAATTTGCCTCTTGTGCTGCCAGAGAATCATGGACTCACTGCTTTCTCCTCCTGGAAGAGATTTTAGTGGTCAAGAACCACATGATGCCCTTGGGGAATCAATCTACTACCACTCTAGAAAAATATCTGCTCTATTTGCTCTGTAAGGCATTTTATTCAAATTATTTTATGAACTCCATATGCTTACAACTCTGATTTACAAGTGTTAAATGCAGAGCTGGTTAAAGATTAAATAAAATTCTTCAAGTGTTGCCTACCCCAACCCTTTGTTTTATTCATTTATTTTTTTGCACAATAGACACAGAAATGAAAATCTTTACAAGCCAAATGTTACACTAATGGCCTGTGGTTCAAGGAGAGTCCCATGAATCATGTTTGTTTATTACTTGTGTAATAGGATCTGAAAACTGAAGTTTCCACCAAGTATAAAAATATAAAAGATGCAAAATTCCAAAGAAAGGTGCCAAACCATGTCATGGAGATATTCAAACTGAATGCCTTTGAAACCCTGGGTGTCATTCTTGGACTTCTCAACTGAACATGGAAGGACTCAGAAGAAAGGTCAAGCAATGAGAATGGAAGAGAGCAGAGCAGAGATCTTTTGTCAGGCCATGGACGGTATTTGTGAAAAGCTTTCCACAGTGTCAGGGAGATGGGGGAAGTTAAATCCTCTAATCCTGGATAAGGGGCAGGAGACCCTCAGACAATAGAACATATGTTTCTTGGGAGCCAGGTGTGGTAGAGCATACCTGTAATGACAGGTACTCGGGAGACTGAGGCAGGATGATTCCAATTATATATAGTTGGACTATGGGAAGGTGACTGTGTAAAAGGCAAGACAACAACTGGCTGATTTGGAGGTAAAGCCAGAAGATTGTTGTTTCCTTGGGACATGTGATAGTCCAGCAAAGGATGTATGACTTGTCCTTTCAGGAGTACTGGGGCTTGAGACTAAAAGTGAACCCTTGAGTCTTTTTCACAGAGTCACCTGGAAGAGGCTGGAGGAACTTGGAAATACACTTTTGATGTTCAGCACCTAAAGGAGTCGTAGTGACCCTCAGAACAGAGAAACCAGGTCAGCATCCTGTTGAAACAGGAGGAAGAGAAACAATGGAAAACTGTTAAATGAATAAGAAAGTAACATTGCGAGGGAAAAGGGCACTTTCTACAACACAGTGATGCTGAATGATAAGAGCCCTACATCAAGTAAAAAGTATTTCTTTTTACATTTCACCTCATCCTTTTGGACCCACGTCAGACACTCATGGGACTGAAACAGTAGAAGAAAGATGGGCAAAGAGGAATAGAAGCACAAAACAGAGAAAAAAAAATTACAAAGACTCTTTACCTTCTTGCAGGCTTCCATCCTAAAACCAGACCTAGTGTGGTGAACCAATATGGGCTTTCAGGTTAAAAGCAAATTAAATTTAAAGTTTGAGTATGATACAACGCCAGATTTTCTTGTTTTTGTCTTTGATTATGTTGTGATTTGCTGATGACTGATGCTCTGCCATGTAGAAGAGCAAGAAATCATGGGCTGCTGTGTCTTTACGCAGGAGTAGGGCACGAACCCAACATAATCTAAACTGTAAAAAGATGGTGGGGCAAAAACCTGGTCTTTTAACTGCATATATGTTTTTTCAACATGTTGATTACACTTGCTCTTAAAAGACATCGGATGCAAATCTCTTGTCAGTAAACTCGCAGAGAAAACCTCTTAGTCACATGAAATAGGCAAGTTCAACTCTAATATGTGGGCTCAAATGTGTAAGAATATGATCTCTTTCTTCTATGTATCATGTGCTTCACACTAGGGTTCACTAGCCTTGCTTTGAGACCTCCAAATTCTTTGCTAATACAGCTGAATTTTATATTTTTTGTCTCATTCCCTGAAACTGTGCTAGATTTCCTCATTAAAAGCAACTACAAGAAAATAGCTTTCAATTTTCTGTCCATTCTGTCTACACTGCACAAATTAATTGATTCTGGCAATGCTATTTTCACCTTTGCTTGACCTCTTATTATCCTAACTTTCAACAACTATTTCATATTTCCTTCTCCAGTTCTATTTTTCATTCTCTAAGTACCTATTGATTACTTCATATCTTTTATCAAGGGAATATTAGCATCAAATGGAGGAAGGATTGCTACAGATGCAAGAGTAGGATTATATATTCTCTCACTAAATTTAAAAAGTGAAGAACATGGAAATTCTCACCCTCTCAATTTACAGATGTGAGCCTTGATTCCCAGGGAGTTGATACAACTTCCACAACTAGTAAATGGCAGGGGCAGTACTACAATCTGGACTCCAGCTGCCAAGCCTAAGGTCCTTTCCACTTCACTGTTTGCTTTCAAGTATATAGTTTTATAGTAAAAGCTAACTAATATAGCATGAAGATGATTGAAGATTATAATTAATGGCTTTCTAAATCTAGAGAGGAGGAGATTTCTGGTTTCCTCCAGAAGGGAGTGACTAGCTAGAATTAGCTTTCTACTAAATAAAACAATTAGCTTTCTACAAAACAAAAGGAAAGGAAACAACAAAAAACCCCTGAAACTCTGACAACACACATAAAACAACTATTTTCAGACCTGGATGACAGGACTAGGATCCCCAAGAAAAGACAAGGTAAACTGTAGATTAACCCTGTCTACCAGGAAGCAATTTCAGAATTGCATCACAGGGAAGGAGAACAGATTTAAACCCAGTGGTCCCACTGAGTTGAGGAAAAAAGAGATTAGAATTCAGGGAAGTTTGGATGCTAATATTTGGAAAGTAAAGTATAAAAGAAGCAACTACATACAGAAAGACCTCAGGAAAATTTCATGAGATTCAATCAGGTCATTGGTCTCTGGATTTTGCAATTTTTGGCTCTGACTGTATTTGTGACTTAGTGATAAACCATCTGTCACTTAATAATGAGCAGAAAATTATAGGTTGCTGGAATCTTGATATCACAGTAAGGAAGATGTCCGTAGACTAAACTGGAAAAGGATAGTAGGAGAAATGCTGTTGCACTTTCATTGCAAGAGGAGGTACACTTCACTCTGTACTCAATAAGGTAGGACAGAGAAAAGACACTTGAGAAAGCCCTAGGGATGAACAAGCTGAAAAACTCCCAGAGTTCACAGAGTTCTAGGAGTTATTTTATTTATGAAAAGTGAGAGCGTAGAAATTCCCAGATCATGTGGATTATTCAACAGAGGTCTGAAAGGTAATCAATGGGTACTGACGGGCTCTACAGTAATGGCCATAGTGAATTGCTCTTGAAGAATTTTATCAAAAAGGCCCAAGAAGGAAAAATAAGGATCAAGATGTTAACCATGTAATTTATGTAGTGGCCTGAAAGAGACCAGCATTCTTACAACATAATGATGAAATCTAGCACTCAACAACATAAATACTGAAATGCCAAGCATGCGATAAAAAAATGAGAAAGTGTTCAAATATTGGAAATGAAGAACATGGTTTTAAATAATCCATGAAGCAAAGAACTCAAAATGGAAATTAGAAAATATTATGAACTGACTGAAAGTGAGAGAAAACAACGTCACTTGTGGCAGCTGCTAATGCAATGAGTCATGGGACATTTATAGCGTTAAATGAGTGTGCTAAAAGAGCAATATTAAATTCATGACCTACATAAAATGTAACACTACGGATATAATAAAGGAAATGAAATCCAAGATAGGAAGAAAAAATAATAAAGATCAAGATATGTAAGAACGAAATTAAACAAAAATAGAATATCAATGAAGCCAAAAACTGGTTATATAACCCCAAAAAGTAGATAGCTCTAACAAAATTGGTCAAATTACAAGTAGAAGAAGCCTTAAAAGTCTCACCCTCAAGTACCAGAAAGATAACTCAGTGGATTAAGCTCCTGCTTAGGCTACCACAAGGACCAGGGCTCCATCCAGGCACCACCTGCCACGTGGGCCCCACCCCACGGCTCAGCTGAACTAGCCGTGGAGACTGGTGGTGGACGGTGAAATGCGGAGTCGCACTGGGAGTCTGAACTGTGTAATGAGACCCTGTACCACATACATAAAAAAAATAGTCTTACCCTTTTAATTTGCAGATGTAAATGCTTATGCCCTGGAAGCTTAGGCAACTGATTAAAAGGTACCAAACTGGGCTCCAGCTTCCAAAGAGAGAAGGAGAGATAATCAAGTCTCAAGAATCTAAACTGACATCACTATAGATTCAATAGTTATTTAAATAGTAACAATATTAAGGAAGTGTTTCAGCCAACTTCATTAAATTTGAAAACACTGATTAAATGGAAAATTCCTTGAAAAATACAAAGTACTTATGCTCACCTATGAAGAAATATAGAATCTAATTAATCCTATATCTATTGAATAAAATTATCTTGTAGTTAAAAAACAATCCACAAAGAAATCACAAACCAGATCCAGCCCAAGCACAGGCCCTGCGGGAGTGTGGGAGAGCTTCCGGCTCCTGTGCGCCCACGTGCAGGAACTCTCCAGACCAAAAGCAAGGTACGCAGCATGTGTGAGACCCATTGCCCCACCCTCAGGACCCCTCCACCCTACCAGACCCCATCTCCTAAGCACACCAAAGGGGCACAGGAGGTTTACTTCCAAGGGCTGCAACAGGAAGGAACTGAGCACAACAGCTAGACCCAAGCAAGGCACAACTGGATAAATTCAAATTTAATAGATCAGCACCAGAATTTCAGTAAGTGCTAAGATTATAGCTGCACCAAAGCTCTACATCAAAGGTCAGAGGTCAGTGCTATACTGAAATGACAAAGAGAAGGAACAAAACACAATTTCAGGCCTGGAGCCCACCCAAAACAGGTGCAGAGGATACTAGCTCAGCTGAAATGGATAAATTAATAGCATCTAAAGTACAGAAACAACAACAGACAGGTATAGATGAACTCAGATCAGAATTAATCTCTGAAATAAAAAAGAAACCTCTGAATTAATATCATCTCAGGTAAAGAATCAAAAACATAAACAGATCGGAGGAAACCCAATCTAAAAAAATCTCTGTAGTAAAAGAATTAATAACTGCTTCTAAAGAAGACATTGATTTAAAAAAATAAAAGAGATTAGAAAAATGACAGATTCCTTGAAAGAGCAATACAGGTAAGAAATAGCTCTCATGAAGCAGAATCAAAGAGGAACTTAAAATCTCATTCATAGGCTTGCAAAACCATTTGAGTGAAAGTGAGAACAGAGTTTCAGATCTTGAACACAATGGTGCAGCTAGTGAAAAGATAAGAACAGATCTCTTAAAAACAACTAGGATGCAAGAAAAAATGATTCAACACCTGCAAGATGATGCAAAGATGAACAATATGAGACTAATAGGCATCAATGAAAAAGAAGGAATCAATACAAATGATATAAGAAAAATATAGGCAGAAGTAAGAGCAGAAAACTTCCCAAATATGAAGAAATAATGTGACATTCAGAATGCTAAATAACTTCAACCCAATTAAAAACATACTGAGACATATAATAGTCAAGATCTCAGAAATACAGCACAAGAATAATATACTGAAAGCTGCTAGACAAAAGAGACAGATCAAATTCAAAGGAAAACCCATTAGAATAATGGTCAACTTCTCTTCACAAACCATGAAGGCAAGAAAAGCATGGAGCAGAGTACTTCAAGTCCTCTATGAAAATAAATTCCAGCCCAGACTATTATACCTTGCAAAACTCTCTTTCAAGTTTGATGGAGAAGTAAAATACTTCCATGACAAAGAACAACTAAAGAATTTCATGATGACAAAGCCAGTGTTACACAGGTTACAGAAAGGTGTTCTTGAGAGGGACCAAAATGATCAGAATTTCAAAAATGAGAACAGAAGGAACCCACTAAATAGGATAAACAATTAAACACAGGACAAAAAGGAGTAAACAGCTGCAGATGAATAACATGTTGATTGTAACTTTCAATACATCTCAATTGTACCATCAATGTAAGCGGACTCAATTCACCAATTAAAAGAAGTAGACTTGCACAGTGGATTAGGAAACAGAATCCAACAATATGTTGTATAGAAGAAACAAACTTAACTCATAAAGAAATTTGTATGCTGAAAGTCAAAGAATAGAAAACAATACTATATGCCCCAGTACCTCAGAAAACAGCAGGGGTAGCAATCCTAGTCTGACAGTCTCAACTTCCCACCAACAATGAATTCCCATCAAATGAAATAAAGAAGGCTGCTACATACTGATTAGGGGAAAAATTCAAGAGGAAGAGGTAACACTCCAAAATGTGGATGCACCTAACACTGGAGCACCCAGTTAAGTAAAACAAATCTTAATGGACTAGAATAGTCCAATATTCAATAAAACGATCTTAACAGGACACCTTAACACCCCCTTATCCCTAAAAGATAGGTCAAGAAGACAGAAAATTAGCAAAGAAGTAACAGACCTGAAACAGAAATTGGAACAAATGGACTTAGTGGACATATACAGAGTGTTCCACCCAACCAGATGCACATTTTTTTCAGTGGCACATGGGTCATTTTCTAAAATAGACTACATACTAGTCCAGAGGTCATGCTTAAGAATATGCAAGAAAACAGAAATTAACCCATGCGTATTATCTGACCACAGTGTAATGAAACTGGAAATAAACAACAAAAGAATCCAGAAAAACCTGCTAAATGCATGGAAATTAAACAATACCCTACCCAGAAATCACTGGGTGACAGATGAAATTAAACAAGAAATTCAACAATATCTACAATTCAATGAAAATTCAATCATAACTTATCGGAACTTACGGGATGTGATAAAAACAGTTCTCAGAGGGAACATCATAGCTATGAACTCACACATCAGGAAAACAGAATCAGAACAAATGAACACCGCAATGCTACACCTTCCTTCAGCATCTAGAAAAGGAGCGGGAAACCAAACAGAGCCAAAATATGAGAATAAATTATAAAGATTACAGAAGAAATTAATTCAATTGTGATGAAGAAAACAGTTCAAAGAACTAATGAATCAAAAAGGTGGTTCTTTGAAAGACTAAATAAAATTGATAAACCACTACCTAACCTCATGAAAAAGAGGAATGAAAAATTAAAATACAAGTAAAAAGGAATGAAAAGGTCTGTAACTACCACAGACCTGGTAGAAATTCAGAAGGTTGTCAGTAGCTAGTTTGAGAACCTGTACTCTCACACAGTAGAGGACACAGAAGAAATCATCAGATTCCTAGCAAGGTACAAATGACCAAAACTGAATCAAGAAGATATAACAACTCTCAATAAGCTAATAACAGCTAATGAAATATGAAATATAATAAAAAGCCTACAAAGAAAAGTTCAGGTCCTGAAAGATTCACAGCTGAAGTCTACAAGAAATTTATAGCAGATATAATCCCAATACTTCTCAAATTCTTCAATGAAATTGAAAAGGAAGCAATGCTCCCAAAATCATTTCTGGAGGCAAGTATTACAGTGATACCAAAACCAGGAAACTGAAAAACAGAACTACAGGCCAATCTCCCTCATGAACATAGATGCAAAAATCCTCAACAAAATCCTACCAAATAAAATACAGCAAATCATGAAGATTATATACCAAGGTAGGATTCATCCCAGCAATGCAAGGATGGTTCAATATTCACAAATCTATAAATGTAATACACTATATCAATAGAGCAAAATCTAAAAACCACATGATCATCTCAATTGTTATAGGAAAGGCCTTTGACAAAGTCAAACACTCATTCATGTTCAAAGTCCTACAGAAAATTGGAATGGAAGGCCTCTCCTTCAATCTGATAAAAGCCATCTATGACAACCCAATGACTAACATAATTCTAAATGGGGAAAAACTGAAATCTTTTCCTCTCAGATCTGGTACAAGACAAGGATGTCCTCTATCACCCCTCCTATTCAATATAGTTCTGGAAACATTAGTTAGTGCCATTAAACAAGAGAGAGAAATAAAATAAGAATATGTAAGAGAGAAGTTAAATTACCATTATTTGTAGATGACATGATCCTTTTCTTGGAAGACCAAAAAAACTTCACCAAGAAGCTTCTAGAATTGATACATAAATTCTGTGGCATAGGAGAATACTAAGTCAATACCCAAAAGTCAATAGCATTCCTGTATGCAGAAAACAAACACATCCAGAGGGATATCAGAGAAACAGTTCTGTTTACAGTGGCACCACAGAAACTGAAATACCTTTGAACTCATCTAACTAGAGAAGTTAAAGATCTTTTCAAGGAAAATGACCGTAATCTGAAAAAGAGATAGTAGAGGATTTCAGAAAATGGAAAGATATTCCCTGATCGAGGATAGGAAGAACCAAATTTGTGAAGATGGCCATACTCCAAAACTTGTACCGATTTAATGCAATCCCTATCAAACTACCACCAACTTGCCTGACAGACCTAGAGAAATCATTGCACAAATTTATTTGGAACCAGAAAAGACCTAGAATAGCAAAGGTAATCCTGGAAAACAAAGACAAGGCAGGAGGCATTAAAATTTTTGACTTGAAATTGTACTACAAAGCCACTATGATAAAATCAGCATGATACTGGCAAAAAAATAGACCTGAGGATCAATAGAATAGATTAGAAGATGCAGAGCCCTCTACAAATGCACTCAGTAACCCGATCTTTGACAAAGGAGCCAAACATGCTTACTGGAAGAAAGATAGCCTCTGTAACAAATGGTGCTGAAAAAACAGGCTATCTACATGCGAAAACTAAAACTTGACCTATGTCTATCACAATGCACTAAGCTAAAGTCAAAGTGGATTAAAGATCTAAACATTAAAATAGAAACACTAAATATCCTGGAACAGAAAGGAGTAACTCTTGAAGACATATGGGTAGGCATAGAGTCCATGAACAAAAATCAAATTGCACGACTAATATTTGAAAGAATTAAGAACTGGGACTTCCTCTTATTGAAAAGTTTTTGCAGGTCCAAAGAAATTACCAACAAAGTGAAAAGATAACCAATAAAATTAGAAAAAATCTTGACTAATAAGTACTCAGACAAAGGTCTGCTCTTTAGAATTTATAAAGAACTAAAAAAAATTGGGGCTCCTAAATTGAAAGACCCAGTCCAAAAATGGGCATCTGAGATGAACACACACTTCTCAGAGGATGAAATTAAAGAAATGAATAAATATATGAGAAAATGTTTCACATCAGTAGCCATCTGTGAAATGCAAATTAAAACAACACTGAGATACCATCTCACTTCAAGAAGAACGATTATCATAAAGAAATCAATCAACAGCAAATGTTGGAGGTTGTGGGGAAAAAGGAACACTTCTCAACTGCTCCTGGGAATGTAGACTGGTGCAACAATACCTGCAGAATAAACAAAATATTAAAGAATTAGGGATAAAGCTGACAAAACCTGCAATGGATATATAGTGAAAATTATATTGGGACCGGGGAGATGGCTCAGTGTAATAAGTGTTTCCCTGGCAAGGGCAAGGGCCTGAGTTCAATCCCCAGTTCCACCAAATAATAATAATAGTAATAATAATAATAATAATAAATATAAAATCTTGTGGAAGTAGTTAAACAGCTAACATAAACTGACCAAATTTTGTCCCCAAATATATCAGTACTACTATAACTCTAGATCTAGTTCATTGGGTAAGGTCATGGGATCCAGATCAATGTAGAAAACAGTATATTCATATATCAAGAACAGACATTATATTAAGTATACAGTACCATTTATCCTTGTGGAAAGTTAAATTCCTGAGTTAAATTCTAGTAAAATATACATAAAACTTATATGCTAAAAATGATCAAATCCTCATAAATAAAGATCTAAATGGGCCAAGGGGGCCCTGGGTTCAATCCCCGGGCCTTCCCTGCCAACCCTGTCCCTGTGGTACACCAAGATGGCAATTGAGACTGGGCATGGTGGTGCTCACCTGTAACCCCAGCTCTTGGGAGGCTGTAAACAGGAGGATCACTATGAGTGTGATCTAGTAGTGAGACCCTGAACACCCTGTAGACCCTTTCCTAAAATACAAAAAAAAAAAAAGATCTAAATGGAGAATCCCTGTTTCTGGATGAAGTCCGCTTACTAAGGTGTCTATTATCACTAAACTGCTATAAGGATTTATCATAAATTCTATCAAAATCTCAACAACATCAGTATTTATAGACAAGAGTATTGTAAAATTCTATGGAAAGTAAAGAAATCCAAAATAGTTAAAACAATATTGAAAAACAAGACTATTTCAAGACTCATCTGACAACAGTAACCAAGTCTATGTACAATTTGCAAAAGAATGGACATAGATAGATGCCTCAGACATGCAGATAAATGTAAAAGAATTCAAAACTAGCCTCACCTAATACAGGCAACTGTGTTTTAACAAAATAATAAACAATAATTAATAATAATAATTAATAATCTCAATGAAAGTTGGGGAAGAAAAGTCTTTTTAACAAATGGTGTTGAGACAACTAAATATTCATAGACCCCAAAAAGGAAAAGAAGGGGACCTAATCATCCTGTAGATGAAATTTACCTTAAAGTGTCTCATAGACTTAAATGTAAAACATAAAAATATAAATTGCAAGAAGATAACACAGAAAATCTTCAGAAAATAGGGCATGGTAAAGAGTCCTTAAATCATGATAACAAAAGCATGACCCATTAAAAAATAAATAAATGGGAGTTAATCAAAATTATAAACTTGTGTTCTGTAAAAGACCCAAGCACAAGAAAAGACCAAGTACAGGTTGATGTTGTATTTGCAAACCATATGTATCTTAGTGAGGGCTCAGGTCTAGATAGCTAAAGAACTTCAATAAATAAGCAATTTAATTAGAAAATGGACAAAAGACACAAGGAGATATTTCACTGATCATGTTGTATAGATAGTAAGTACACACATGAAAAGATGTTTAACACCATTAACCACTAGAGAAATGCAAATTAAAATCACATGGAGTTACCACTATGCACTGCCTAGAACAACTAAGGTAAAGAATAGCAGGAAGATGAAACAGTAGCCAGCATGCAGAGAAACTCCATTAATCCGGGGTCATTGGTGGGGGTATAAAAATTGCACGTCCACTTTGGGAGACAGTCTGGCAGCTTAATCAGAACTAAGCAGACCCCTGTCACACAATCCACCAGTTACATTTGGTAGGCCTTTATCCCAGACAAATAAGTGATGTTCATCAAAAAGCCAACACACAATTTTTTTATGAAAGTGTTATTTGTAATAGCCAAAAACTGGTTACCATAATGTTCTCCATGGGTGAATGATTAAAACTAAGGTACACCAGACAATGGAATGCCTCTCGGTGTTTTTTTAAAGGTTCAAATTATCAATATAAACAACTTGGATGGATCCACAGGACATTATGCTAAGTAAAAAAAGAAAAGGCCAATTTTGAAAGTCATACTTATCTAATTCATTTATATAGCATTATCAAAATGACAATATTATAGATTAAGTGCTTGCTAGGAGTTATATATGGCAAGAAGCATAAGGATCATCTCTGAAGTGATAAAACTGTGATTGTCTTGTTCATGGCGATAGCTAAAAATATATGTACCCATGGAGCAAATGACATAAAACTCTAAACACTGGTACTACTAATATCTAATATCAAATTCTAGCTCTTAATAATGCATACATGTTTGGGGCCAGTGAGATAGCTCAGTAGAATAAGTGCTTGCCTGGCAAGCACAAGGTCCTGAGTTCAATCCCTGGTACCATAAATAAATAAATAAATAAATAAATAAATAAATAAATAAGACATACATGTTTGGAGAACCTAGGTAGAATACATGAAACTTCTGTAACATCTTTGCAAGTTCTAAGGAATCTATAACTACTTCAGAAGAAGGAAAAAAATGAGAAGTATGGATTGCGGGCATCAGAATTTTATGAGGGAATTGTTAAAATGTGTATTTTCTTAAATCCTTTCTAAACATACCAATCTAAGGTTGACAAGATTGCCCAGTGGATTAAGTGCCTTCAGAGATCCAGGTTCCATCCTGGAACCCCATGCCTGACCCAGGGGATGCTGAATTGGCCACTGAGACCAGGCATGGTGGCTTATGCCTGTAATTCTAGCACTGGGGAGGCAAAAAACAGGAGGATCACTATGAGTAGGAGCTGCGTAGTGAGACCCTGTATCAAATGCATAAAAAAAGAAAAAAAATACCAATGTAGATTTTTTCCACTTTTTAAATTTGTAATTGTAATAAAGCATGGAATTCACCATGTGAACTATTTAAAATGTGTAATTCAATAGTGTTAACTCTACTCACAAAATTGTACAAATAATGTCCAGGACTTTTTTCATCTTGTAAAACTAAAACCCTACATCCATTAAATGACAACTCCCTGCTCCCTCTGCTCCTGGCTTCTCCCCACCTGGAAATCTTCTTAGACTGACTCATCCCTGGAACTTGGCAGGTTTCATATGTAGGAAAGCAGGAGCTACTCTTAACAATGATAACCTGGCTGACTGGCACCAGGTACCGCTGTGAAAGCTGTGAGCCAGCCAGTCCACCTCCTTCCTCAGTCCATTCCCATAGCTCCCTGAAGTGGACAGTTCCCACATCCATTCCATGATGGAGGCAATGGACTCAGAAAGCAAAGACATTGGTGCAATTCACACGGCCTGTTAAGCCTTCCCAAATCACTCTGACACATTTGTCCAAGTTCTTTGTGAGCTTCACTTCAAATATGACTACAGATGTCTTTTCCTTGTAGTTTCAGAACCAGAGGTTCAAGGGACAACTTCGTAGTGATGGCCTTCCCCAAATGTTAGCATTCTAGAGCTCTCCCTAGGTTTTAATGTTCTGAAATGTGGTTTCTCATTAGTGCTAGGGTTGGCTGGTGCAATAGAAAAATGCAAAGGGCTACTTCTTTTCCCATGTTTGATGCTTTGTCTGGGTCATAGTCCCAGACAAGAAGAAGAAGGAGATGGATGAGCTTACAATGTAAAACTGTCAGATATGGGACCAGAGAGATAGCTCAGCAGACTAAGCATCTACTTAGGGAGGCACAGGGCAGGATTCAGTCCCTGGCACCACATGCCATGCCAGCCCTGCCTCTGGATGCACTGAACCAGCCACTGGGCCCCGGTGTGCTGGCACATATCTGTACTTGCAGCACTAGGGACTGAAAACAGGAAGATCACTACGAGTCTGAGCTGCGTAGTGAGACCCTGTATCAAATACATGAAAAAAAACCCTGTCAGATATGTACATAAAATGCTTCTCCTTTTTACTTTGAAAATATCTTACTCCACTTAGTACACATTTTGAAAGGTTCTCAGTGTGCCTAAGTTGAGTAACACTAATATGAAATTTCAAACTATATTCCAGCAACTGATGCAATCTTGCAAAAGAAAAACTAAGCATGTGATCCTGAAAAACAAAAGTTAGCTATTACACACTCTGTAAACCAGTACACTAAACATACTTAAAAACCTTGACTGGGCTGGGGATACAGCTTCGTGGCATAAGTACCTGCCTGGCAAGTGCAAGGTACTGAGTTCAATCCCTGATACCTCCCCCTGTGTGTGTGGGGGAAACCTTGAAACTTGAGGGTGGAGTGCAAAAGATGGTTTATGGAATAAACATCCCCTAGAAGAACCTCTGAGAACATTTTCTCTAATAATAAAGGGCAAAGTACAAGCAGTTGTATGAACTGCAAATTCTCCACCACACCGCTGCTTAAAGCAAGGGACAGCTGACTAAAAAAAAAAAAAAAAAACAACCTCACAACTTTTTGTTATCTTCCATATAAACGTTCTCATTATCCCCTGCTGTCACGGAAGCAGGCAATGATTGATCTGGAACTACAATCACTCCTCTGAGAGAGAACACCTCAGAAGAGTGTGAAAAGGACGCGTATACATTACCTGGGCTTGCGAACTCAAGAGGGTAGATCTCTTTTTCTTTGAGCAAGACATCCCTGAAGTTTTGGCTCGGAGACATCTCAGAGACTGGCAGTGCACAGTGGCCAAAGGAGACGTTGGCCCTGGCCAAGCACCAGAGAGGCTTTACTAAAGGCAACTCCAAAGCAAACCCAATGGATAGAGAAACAGGTGGCATTACACTGCTACTATGAAAGCACCAAGCTGTGAATGGAGGTATGTGGAAATTCGAGGCTAGAGAAGAAAGGGGATCTCTGAACAGAAGGATGGATCAGAGGGAGCAGCAACCTGACTTCCAAGGGTCCCCATGAAGATAACTGGACAAGCCAGAATAGGCACAGAAATTAAGTAGAAGGGAACCGAGGTCTCCAAGCCTTTATTTGCAGTAAAGTTTGTGGAAGGAAAGAGAAGGAGGCGGCTCTGGAAGAAAGCCTGGACGGGAGGACAGGGGGACATGGGCAGCAGGGGCAGCAGGGGCAGCTGGACTCGCAGCCACTCCGTACGCGGGAGAAAGTCGAGGAGGAGGATAGGGAACGGGCCGCGCTTACCTGCGCTCTCCCTGGTCCACGTACACGTTAATGAAGAGCCCCTCCCTGACCTCCTGGAGCACCGGACCGGAGAAGCTGAGCTGCAGCTCATAGAGGGCCCCGGGCCGCAGCGCCTCCGCGAGCTCCAGTACCATGAACTGCGTGTCCTTCGCGAACCACACATCGTGCACAGGCACGCTGCCCGCGGTGGCCCCCAGAGCTCCGGGAGACAGGGGACCGCGCACCCCGGGGCGCTCATGTTTCAGGAAGAGGCTGTGCAGCAGCAGCCGCGCGGTGGCCACCACGCAGCGCACCGTGATGTTCACGCGGCCGGTGAAGCGCACCCGGAACTCAGGGAACTCGCCTGGCCGCAGCCGCGGCCACAGCTCCAGGTCGTAGTGCAGCGGCTCGATCCAGGGTGGCAGGCGCAGCTGGTCCCAGGGCCCAGGGGGCCGACGGTCGTGAGAGGGGTATGTCGCCCCGGGCTCCGGGACTGGGCCGGGCCTCGGGGTTGGCTCGGGCTCTTCCGAACCCGGGGGAGGCGAGGGCGCGGCGTCCAGTCCCCCGCGGCTACAGGGCTCTGCTTGCCGGGCGCTCGGGCAGTGACCGTAGAGGGAGGCGAGGACAAGGAGCGCCAGGAGAAGTGTGACGGCCAGTGAGGCTAGCAGAAGGGCCAAGGCGCGGCTCACGTAGAAGCCGGAGTTGGACGGCAGCCCCATAGCCAGGTGTCGAATGGAGAAAGAGGCAGATGCGCAAAGCCGCAGGCTAGGTGCTCGGGGAGGGGACCCTCGCCCCTTCTCTCCTGCCCCGTCCTTCCTTCTGCTCAGCAGTCTGGGAGGACAGATACTGGAGAGAGCGATTCCATAGATTCCCTCTCCCACTTAATCAGATCCAGGTCCCTGCCTACCCAGCCCGCCCACCAGCGCCAAGGGAAGAGGCGGACTCGGAGCCCCAGGGCACGAGCCCCGAGGGTCCTGAGGGAGCCACTGCGCAGGGCTGCAAGGGTAGGCGCGGCGAGGAGCAGCCAGCCAAACTCGCGCCTGGGCCTCTCCGACGTTGGGGTAGCGGGGTTTGGGAAGAGGTGCACTGGTTCCAGGTGCTGTGGGGAAAATCTCAGGTATCCAGCAGCTCGTCTCTTTGAACGGAGCATTGAGCAACGCAGTCGCTTCGCCTCAGTACTCCGAGTTTTTGGTGGAGGGGATGGGGGTGGGACTTGGAGGACCAGGACCCGCGGAGAGAGGGCTGTGTAGGGCGACCACACCGTTACACCAAACATTTGAAGCCCCAAAGTCGCTTCCTGAGTAAACCCGGGTGCGTGCTCCCCAGGCAGCAAAGAAGAACTAGGAAGCAAAGTCAGATGTCCTGGAGCCTTGTTGGAGCCCAAGAAGTCGGGCTGGAGCAGAAGGCCCAGAGAGCTGGAGCTCGGGTGTGCATCTCACCTGAAAGGAAGGGGCGTCGCTGTACTGCGGGGCGGGGGCAGGAGCTTCCACCTAGAGCCACAATTTTCCGTGATGGGGGTTTCCCTGCCGGGACCCTACTGTGACCCTTCGCACCCCTGCCTGGGGAAAAGGACAGTTGCTTTCCAAAACCCGCTCATTTCAGCAAAGAGGACACAACAATCCAGCCGCCAGTGTTTCCACCCGGAAACCGCGGGCTGGAACTGGCTTCCCAGGCAGTGCCCTCGTCAGTGAGGCCCTTGGCAGACCAGGCATCTGTTTGCTATTTAGCTGTTGCACCAGTTCGAGTTCCATGGTTTGTTCTCTGCGAGTCCCAAGTCTGCATGCAAGCATGCAGGTGAGCTAGTGGCAAGAAAGAAAGAGGAGAGGGTAGTTCAGACCCGGTTGTAATTTCAAGATTCATTTCAGAGTATCCAGTCTTCAGACTCTAGTTTTTTCAGATTGAAAATGTATTTTTTTTGTTGCAGTTTTATTTATTTTTATGTATTTGGTACAGGGTCTCACTATGCAGCTCTGATGTAGTGATCCTCCTGTTTTTAGCTGCCCCAGCGTTGGGATTACAAATTAGATCACCACGCCCAGACTTCCTTGCTAGTGGAGCAGTCAGTGCCAGGGATCGAACTGTGGTCCCTGCGCTTGCCTATGTAAGCACTTAATCCACTGAGCTATCTCTCCGGCCCTGTTGTAGCTTTAAAACGGGCATCCTTTTCCTGCCTTTCTTGCTCGGTCTTGCGATACTTCATTCACCTGCACTTAGAAAGAGAGAAGACGGAGGTGATTTGTCCCGGGAAACGAAGCCTTCTGGCTCCTACACTCCGGAACAAGACCAGAGATGGAAAGAGATTTGACATTAAGCTCAGACAGATGCTGGAGGGTCAATCTCCTGGTTCCAGGCTGGGTTTGCTTTCTTCAGAAACTGGACAATTATATTTAAAAATAATTATGACTACATTCATGACTCAGAAGATCCCGAGCGGAGCTGATGGAGAGACCTCTGTTTCACAAACCTTCCACAAGCTGTGCTGCCAGAGCTGTCATATACTGCGAATAGCAGGGCTTCTTGGGTTTTTAGATTAACAGATGGGAGTTGTGACAGATGTGAAGCTAATGTGCTAATTATGGCCTTTCCATCCCCTGGGCAATTTCTTGAAGGATTTTGAAAGATTCCAGACTTCCAAGGAAAGCTTAAGAGAAAACAGGGTAAAGAAGTAACAAGATTATTATAATACATTAGGCATGTCCTCTCTCCATACGCAAGAAATTCTAGTGAAAAATGTCCGCATGCACACCAGTATTAATTCCATTTCTCTAACCTCATTCAAGAAATAGAGAGTGGCTCTCACAAGCTAGTTTCAAAGACCACTTTGGTGGTTCAACAATTTAAGTATTCCAATAATAAAAATGTTTCCGATAAATCGATATTACTCAAAAGAAGTTGCAAAAGATCAACCTAGCTGAGTCACAATGATAATAAATTTTAGAACTGGACAAGTTTATAAAATATTTGCCACTTCAATGTCAAAGTAATTCTGGAATACAGACCATTTGCCAGGAAAACATTCACTAGAAACATTTGAAAAATTTTATTTTATTTTTAAAATAATTTTATTGAGAAAGAAGTAGCAATGAGATAGTTTCAAAACAGGTTAATAGGACAGTTACAATAATTCATACAATGCATATTGTTGTCTTTGTACTACTTATTCATAGTACAAGATACAGACATCTTTCTAAACACTATTAGTTCAAAATTTTCTTCTCATTGAACTAAGTTTAGAAAGTAGCTGTGTATCTGTGCTATTTTGTATGTACATATATTTTTTCACTACAAGATGGGTCTTCATTTATATCCCCCTTTTTTGTTTACTTTGTTCAGAGATGGGTATTCCATTGCCATTTGTATAGGCATGAATTCAGCAGAGTAATCCAATATAGTCCAGCAGTCCATAATAGCAGTGGGTTGTCTGTAGGACTAGCAATGTCAGAAGTTGTTGACTTGAGCCTTTTACACCTCAGCATATGAATATGACTTTACTTTTCATACTTCATGTTTATACTTTTCTGCTGGAAGGTTAAGACCAAGATAAAGCAAGACCTATAGAACAAAAATGTAACTTTTTTATCTGACAAGGTCAGTTAAATCCCCTCAGGACTTACCTTAAACCCTGCACAGCAGTTTGTGGATCTTCTGTCAGTGTCAGCCATGTGGATGAGTCATGGCCATTGCTTGACCAATTTGTTCTCTGTGAAAGCCTGAGAGAATGTTTTCCTTTCATGTCACTCTTCTTAGGTACACTCTACATCATCAAACACTTTTCTCTGTGTCCCTATAGTCTCCCTGATCAGAAAATTTGGGACATTACTGAGTTACAGGATATTACAGTACAGGCTCCCTTATGTCTTGAGTCTTCACTGACCTTGGAGGGCTAGGGCCAAAATGTTGGCTGTCCTTGAAGCCCTTCTTTCTCTCTCTCTCTTTTTTTTTTTTTTTTTTTTTTTTTTTTGCAGAACTGGGGATTGAACTCAGGCCCTTGAGCTTGCCAGGCAGGTGCTTATTCTACTGAGCTGTCATCCCAGCCCTCTTTTTCTCTTTTTGGTCTGTAAACTTAAGTTGTTAATCCCCCAGAAGAGAAGCTTAGTGATATCATTACCCTAGAACATAGGCTATTGAGTTTAATATCAGTATCTGTCTAAATATTAAATGCCTTAGACAAAAGATGGATCAGGTATTTTCCATCAATTATTGATATGCCAAACTTCAAATCTGTACAGAATGTGAAAAGAATTAAAAAGTAGTAAAGAAAAAAGTGGAAATAAACAATCGCAAATTTTTACACAGAAATTTAGAAATCTAACCATTGTAGCAGGACAGTCCTGTGGACATTTTTTTTTGGTCTCTTGTTTTCATTACCTTTCTTTTTAAGCAAACATTTACTTGAGAGAGAGTAAGTCTACTTCCTATTCAGATCAGACAAAGCAATAATCCTCAAAACATCGTTGAAAGACTGCTGGTTGCTCTCCATTTGGCCATATCTGGAGACAGCTTTGGATATCGTCACTGGCAGAAAGAAGTGTGACTGATGCCTACGCACACAACAGTCTCCTATGACAACAAAGCCTGGTCAAAATGTCATTATTGCTGCTGTCCAAAGCTGCTACCAATAACCTTCAAAGAACAGCACAAGTCTTTCACATGTCACCCAGTGAGACTTGAGCTTTGCATTTGGACTGCAATTTACTTTGGCTGTGTGTTTATGCAGTGCTTTGGTATGGCTATTATTTTTCCACTTTCATTTCTTGGAACTTAACATGAACCCTTATAATTTATTATACCTCTTGGGTATAATAAAGTCCATTTTTTAGATCAGTGATATATTCAGACATTTAAAATATCCATGTACATATTTGCAGGACATAATTATTACATTCCTTGTGGGAAGTTGGTACATTTATGTAACATGTTTTAATTCTTTCTTCTTCCCCCATATCTTGATCCCTTTACTATCTGAGAAAGCTCTTTCTACTTACTAGTATCTTTTATTTCATTTTGCATTAATGTATTAATGTTTTGAGCTTCTCATATAAAAATGTACATAATATTGAACCTTGTGTATCTGATTTATTTCACTTAAAAGTTATAGGTTGAGATATCTTCTTTTTGCACAGTAATTTCAAAAAGTTTTGTGTGTGCTTTCAGGATGCACATCAAGCATTGTGTGGATAATGAAAATGCTCACCATATTTCTTCCCTTTTCTTCCCCCTCAAGATTAGTATACTATATTGCTCATGTGCATCTGCATTTCAACAGTGATCATATCTGTCTTTCCATGGGTGTCCACAGGTACATCACATAATTTTCTACAGCCTCATAGCAGTATAGTATGTGGTTATGCCATTATAAAGATTTCTCTGCTTGGATTATTTGAAAGGATTCACCAGAGTTTGTTCATAAAGGCTTTTGTTTTAAAGTAAATGACCTGACACAGTAAGAACAACAGGGTATAGCAGGCAGTGAGCCTGTCTTCTTTCCATTTTAACCCATCTAGGCTACTAATATTGTGTGTGGTACCACCCACACCCAGCATGGGAATTTTCATTATCCACACACAGAGTTATGTTAATTCCAATCAGTAATACCACACAATCTCAATCCCAGTATCACATGTCTTAGATCCATCCAGTTCTAAAAAGCCCCTCCTATGAGTGCTTGAGGTGTTGGGGGGGGGGCATCTAGACACAATGCATAATATTCTGCCCTTGTCCTCAAAAGATTCATGCACATCCCTTTATGAAAAAGGTGTTTAGTCAATCTTTGAGAGTGGACAAAGTCCTAAAAAATTTCAGCATTGCTAAAAAGTCCAAGTCTAAAGTCTTCTCTGAGATGTAAGGTAAACTCTTAGTTGCAAGTTCTATCACAAATAAAAAGAGCATTAAACACTTTTAATATACAATAACACAAGATAAATGTTCCTATTTCAAAAGGTACAAAGAGGAATTGAAAGGAATTAGATCAAAGCAAGTCCAAAATCCATCAGAACAAACATTAAATCCCATAGTTTCATGCCCATCCAACATCTGGTACAATCTAAGGCAAGATGTGAACTTCAGTGGGGGTAGCTGGCTCTGCCCCTATGGCACTGCCACTGGTTATAGCTCCTCTGGCTTTTCTCTTGGGCCAGCTCTATGCACTCCATGGAGTTTTACTCAGATAATCCATATTTCTTGTTTTGCCAATCTTCTTGGGTCTCCTATGCACCTTTATCTTCAGTCTCAAAATGTCACACACTGACCTCTCAAGGTCTTGAGCTTTCAATCCTTTTTCTGAAATCTGAGTGGAAGCCATCTTGATCTCACAGCTCTTGCATTCTACATACATTTAAAAGCAACACCACATGTGTGATGCCAAAGTTGGCCACCAACTGGAACAGAAGCCAGGCTTCCTTTTCTCTTGGTTGTAGAGGTTCAGTGCCTAGACTGCTGAGTGCTATGAGCTCAGTCATAGGAACAAATTCTTTAGGGCACAGCCTTTCTGGAACACTGTGCCCTTAAGTTCTCTTATCACATCAAAGTGTCAAATCAATTTTGAGGCTGCAAAGGGTCGGGTACCTTCTGGGTTTTGTGATATCTTCAAGCCATCTTTTCTATTATAATATTCCAAAATTCTTGGTTTTTATTGCTAACATTTTCAGCAACTAAATTTTCTCCTGCTCCATCTTTGCAGGATGCAACTTCACTGGAACTTCCTTGCTGGCCAAACTCACAACATTTTGAATCATTCTGGTGGGCTCTTTGCTCTTGATTCTTAATGTAAATCTGGCCAATGATAGCCAGGTCACAGCCTTAACATTATGACACTTTGACATTTCTTCCTCTAGATTAGCTCATAAACCGCCCTTAATTTCAGTATCAGAAAAAGTCTCTGGAGAAGAACAAAATCCACAAAACTTTCCTGCCAAAGCCAGACACACATGGCCTGGAGTCCACATGTCAGTGATGCAGAACTTATTCCTAAATGAAGCACCCTGAGCCTGGTAGAGACCAGGCACATTTCTGTCTGATCTTTTGAGTTCTGACCAGATTTTTCCATCAAGTTCAGCCTACAGAATTTCAGGGTTGCTTCTTTAGCTCACATGCACAAAACCTTTCCAAATCTTTACACAAATCAGTTTCAAAGTCTCCTGAAATACATGGACAGGTAGCAGCATCATAGTGACCCAACTCTTGGTATCAAATTCTTACTTTTCTCAGTTCTGAAACAAAATACTCAACACCCAAAATCAATGGGGAAAATATTTGTTTCAGTTCACAGCCAGCTATCTCTGAGCCACAGTGGCACACCAGGGGGGCATTACAAGGAGAAACAGTCCATATCCTGGTGAGCAGAAGGCAGCAAGCAAGCAAGGAGCCACAGCAGGCAGCAAACCTCTTTGTCTTTTATTCTACCTGGGCTGCAAGCCTTTTGGGTGGTCTGGGGCACACTCCAGATTGGCCTTCCCATTATTATTATGTGTAGATAACTATGCTAATTCTAATCAGTGGACTGACTTAGTACCACATGCCCTTAATCCCAGTATCACATACCCAAGATTAGCCAGCTCAAAAAAGCCCTACCTATGAGTGCTTGACATCTATACACAAGTCATTATAAAGCAGAAAGGAAAAACTCCTAGCTAGCACTTGAAGCAATCAAGCCAGATTTATCATACGTATAAACTCAGTTGAAAAATAACAGTAAAGAAACTAATCCCTGGGACTCTCAAGAGAGATTTTAAGATCTTAATCAATATACCATAAAATTTCCAAGAGTCAAAAACAAAATATCCACAAATAAAGCACCTCTGAAAATCCTTTCCTCCATATACTTAATGAGAACATTGGAAACTTTGTCACAACTGTTTCAGAAATGTGGAAATTAGTAAAGGCTTGCAGCAATTCAATAAACATCTACTTTAAAAAATAAAAAGCAAATTATAGTAAAAAGCAGTAAGCTATATAAGATTTTAGCTTGCCCCATTCTCATCTCCCTCTTTCCAGAGCAACTAATAGACTTAAAAACTAACAGCCATTAGGTAGAAAAAAACTACCCAGCAGTTCTTCCATTGGAAGAAACAGAATCATATTAGAGTCAAAACTACATCCTCAAAAATTTGTCATAATTTGAACTGTCTGATAATTCTTTGGAATATCCCACTTGCAAGAGTATCTTTTGGGGCCATAATAAGTTGAGCTATAAATGGCTGTGGTCGACAACTTCTTCGGATAACTCACTATTGTTGTGGAATGCTGGACTGTGTTGGATTGTGTTGTTGAGTTCAGGCACCTAAATTAGTTGAATGACAATGGAGTGCCCATCTCTGACAGGTGTAGACAAAGGAAGGGGTATAGAAAAGATCATGACGTGTGTGTATAGACAGTACAGTTGGGATAGATAACGCTGTGCTTCTACATAATTCTATGAAAGGAAGATATGCACTAATGGTGGTTGGACAGGATAATATGTCTGCTTCTAGTGCTATGGACAACCACTAGGAAAATAACAAGGTAGAAAGTATTAATTATTGAATCTTTGATGTAATTCAGGTATTAAAAAATAAGATATGCAAACAGCTACTCTCTTAATTTACTAAGAGACATACGCTATAATAATGTCTGTAAGTACAATATCATGTATGCACCTTCTATGATA
>PVKA01024620.1:0-34002 GCA_004027165.1 Ctenomys sociabilis | reverse complement strand
AAAAAAAAAAAAAAAAAAAAAAAAAAAAAAAAAAAAAAAAAAAAAAAAAAAAAAAAAAAAAAAAAAAAAAAAAAAAAAAAAAAAAAAAAAAAAAAAAAAAAAAAAAAAAAAAAAAAAAAAAAAAAAAAAAAAAAAAAAAAAAAAAAAAAAAAAAAAAAAAAAAAAAAAAAAAAAAAAAAAAAAAAAAAAAAAAAATAAAACTGAGGAAATATGTATAGGCACACTGAAACAACAGAATAGAATAGACACAACAGAGTAGACACAAATCCACATGAAGTTTGTTAAAAGCTGTTGAAATAACACATGGTAACAACAAAAATAATGTGACACATGGCATACAGAGCAGAAAAGACATAGTTAATGGCATACTGGGAGTCTTTTTGGAATTCTGAGTCCAGAGGAGAAGGAAATGACATCTATAGTGGGGATAATTTCACTCAGAATTATGTACTGAAGGAAAAACAACAACTTTAAAATTTGTGGAAAAATAAAAAAAAAAAAACATTTCACATAAATGAAAGCTAGTAAAATTTATTGCCAGAATATTGTTACTAAAAAAAATGCTAAAATTCTATTTTAATGTATTTAGGTCAGGGTGTACAGGGTCTCACTATGTAAATTGGACTTAGTGATTCTTCTGTTTTCAGCCTCCCAAGTGCTGAGATTACAGGCATGCACTACCATGCCCAGTCTCAGAGCTCCCCGGGGGTGGGGCCTGCATAGCACATGGGGATCAAACTTCAGCTGCTGTGCTATGCCCAAACAGGGACTTTAATCTGCTGAGCTATCTGGCTGGCTGCTAGAAATGCTAAAATGCTTTAAGGAAAACTGACACTGAAAAAAATTAAGATGCTCAGATATGAATACAGAGCACTGAAAATATGAACAAAAACTGAGGCTATTTTTCTCTCTTGGGTTTTTAAGAACTATTAACTCATAATTGATTCAGAAATATTTTAGCATATGATTAGGAGACTTATGTACAGATATGATAGATGCAATAATTAAAATATAAAGGAAGATAGGATATATGCCTACATATATGTAAGATTCTTGTATTTTACACAAAGATACGTACAGTTAAATTGTGTCAGCTGTGAAAAAGATGGTACATGAAAACTGTAGATAATAAGTTGATAAATTGTAAATATGCTGAAAACTCTAACAGAAAATTTAATGTTGATATCAAAATAATCAAAATATGATAATGTATGACCTCCATGCTTAAATCCAGGTCTCAAGAATTATCCTACATTTTTTCTGTAAGTTATAACTGATGCAGCCAAGTTTATTGATATTTTGGATTATATTTTGATTTATAGTTCACAAAACATACTTCTTGATTTTAATAAAAGTGCATCCATACTTACTCTTCTTCCATTTGATGTCATTTGTTATACTTCTAAGGCAATTAAAAAATAAGGAAAAAACTGTGATGACTAAAACAACCATAAGTGAAAAGATAACAGGATGAAGCAGAAAAATGCAGTAAGTTATGACAAACGATTGCAAGCAGAAATGCCTGGGTCCTGTTGGCATTTATGAAGGAGAGTGTAACTCATTATCTGAAAATCATTTATTTGTAAGTCTATTTTTGTCCAGTGATTTAGGTTACATTTTATTTTATGTGACACTTTCATAGAATACTGCATCTATTGCTGAACTTGTAAATTTATTTTGGTATAGTATTTTATTTGTTTTTCTACTCATGTACCAGGGTCATATTTTGTTAGTCTTTTGGTATGCCTTAATGGCTTGTGGAACTATTTTTACTCATTGACCTTTATTTTGAAAGCTTTATAGTTATTACAATTTTTCTTTCAATAATATGATTATTTAATGTATTTTTACAATGTGTCTGCCCCATTTAAGTTTCATTTAATTTGCTTCAGTATTTCTCATAGTGCAGAACACCTGAACATTTTAGTATCATACTGTGGTTTTCCTACTCTTACCACCACATAATTAGACCATGACTGCTAGTTTTCCTTTCCTTCCCTTTTCTCTCTCCCTCTTGAGACAAGGTCTCACTAGGTTTAGGCTGACTTTGAACTTACTGTGCTACCACATTTTCCTAATATTAGTCCTCTAAAATTTTTGGCAAGTACCCTTAAATGTTTTTTGAGAGTTACTATTTCTTAGAGTTACTATTTCTTAGTTACTGTTTCTTAGAGTAGTGGAACTCACTTCCCTTATCTTTGTTTTTTTTTTCCTCCACAAATGCCAAATCTACCTTGGTTTTTGTGCTTGCAATGGTTTAATGTAACATTGAATTTCTCTGGTTCATCCTGCTGTCTTTTCACTTATGGTTGTTTTAGGCATTATTACAGTTATTTTGTTTCCTTATTTTATTTCATAATTTCTTTGAATTCACTGTCTTAACTTAATGCCAATTCTGTCTTTTATGACTTTACTGGATAGTGGGTATATAGGTATCTTCAGGAAATTTATTTAAGTACTATTTAGTAAATAAGTCATTTGTAAAAATTACTACAACTGTACTTAATTGTTTGTAATGTACTCTAAATTATTTTATTTTATAATAAAACATTATACAAACTTAATCTACATGAAGCCTAGTATAACAAATAAGAATGAATAGCCAAGTATATGAAAATCAAGGTAATACATAAAATAATTTGTTACTACGTGTTAACAATTAAAAGATACAATGTAATTTTGAAGAAATAGTTTTTAATAGAAAAACATAAATGCTAGCATATAATAAAAGAAAACTGCAATAATTCTGGAGTTATAAAGTTATAAAAATTTCCAAAAGCAAAAAGTAATAAATGAATGAGTTTATTTCACTAAACATGGTCTCAAGGTACATCAATTTTCCTACAAATGACTCAGGCTTTTCCTTTTTCTGACAGAGTAGTGCTCCCTTTTATATAAACATATTGTATATAAATACAGTATTCATTGTTGATAGACATATAGTCTATTTACAAGGTTTCACTATCATGCTATAAAGTTGTAGCTCTGTAATATGTCTTTTACTATTTTGGGAAGAAAGGTTATGAGTGGGTAGAATGAAATTTCAGTGTCGTTTTTTACAAGAAAAATATTAATAAAAACATTAGAAACAATACAAAATTTCACTAAACAAAGCGATAGGTATTCAACAATGATTGTTATATTACATATTGTTTTCATCAAATTAGTTGTTGAGATTACCAGATATAAGGTTGCAAAAATTGGTCAAAAGTTAAAGAGAAAAAAAATGTAACTATTAACTGCTTCTTTAAATAGATAAGCAGAAATCTGCAGTACAATTACCCAAGCTATCCTGTGTATTTACATATGTATTTCTTTTTCCCTTCTTTCTTTCTTTTCTTTCCCTCATCCCAGTTGTTCCTTCTTTTTCAAAACTTTCTGTCATATTTTTATTCTCAGATGTTTACACTAGGGAGAGAATATGATGTTTATACATATGAGTCTGATTCAGTTTACTTTTGAGTATGGTCTCTAGTTGCATCCATTTACCTATAAAAGCCTCAAGTTTATCACGTTTATAGCTGATTACTACACCATTGTATAAAAATATCACATCTTTTGTATGCAATTCATGGTCAGTTGAATTATTTCTAAGATTTCACTATGACAAACAGCGTTTCTATATATATGGGGTGCACATATATCACTGTGGTATGATGGTTTCAGTTGAGAAATCTCCATATTGATTTCAGAAGTGGTTATGTTTGTTTACATTCTCATGAATAATATAGGAAGCTTCCTTGTCCCTACAGCCTCAGCAGCATTTGTTATTATTTTATTTCTGTATGATGGCCATTCTTTCTGGAACAACTGAAGTGAAAAGATATTTTTCTGAAATGCAAAAAATAAGTACAAGACAAAAATGTTCAACCTCTTTGGCCCTTCTTTCTGAAGTAAGATGGAATATCAGTGGTTTTGCAATTTGTATTTCCTGAAGTGGTTGAACATGTTTTTCATGTACTCATTGACTTTCTTTATTACAATTTTATCAGCAATTCTTAAAATGGAAAGCATATTTAAATGTAAAGAAGCCAAGATAATTTTGAAAATAAAGCAAGGAGATATGTCTAATATAGTATCAAGATTTTTTGCAAATAATAATGAAAATATTTTTATATTTTTATATTTATGCATGTGTAGAGAATTAAACAGTACAAATTGATCAATATATGTAGAATTGTATCTATTACAGGACTGTTATTAGAAATTAGTACATAAAAAAGTTTCGATAACAAATAGTATTTTTATCACTAATTATCCAGGTAAAAGAATAAAATACTTCCCCACCAAACTGCATATAAGAAATGATTGCAAGCAGATAATCCCTACATGTAAAATTAAATCATAAAGCACTGATAAGACAATACAGAGAAAAATGAACACTTACAAACTTTTGAAAGTGACATAAAATTAGCATAGCCTCTATAATAATCAGTGTTGAAGTTCCTAAAACCTTAATGGAAATATCAGCGGATCCAGATGTACCCTTCCTTGGCACATTGACAAAGTGAGTATATGATAAAGATATCTGGACAACTCACAGTTGGCAAGATAGAGATCTTCAGAGGTGAATGGGTGACAAGAATATGTAATATATTGCATAAAGAAAAAATATATCATTTGTAGGAAAATGGATGGAGCTGGAATTCATAACATTAAGGAAAATATGGTAGACTCAAAAAGACAAATATTGCATGATTTTCCTAATATTTGAAATCTAAGAAATGGCGTTTAAATAGAAAGTAAAAGTGAAACTCTAAGATAAGAACGGAATGGGGGAGAAGAGAGGATATAAGGGAGGTTAAAAGAGGGTCACATATAGTGAAAATATTTTATAGGCATAAACAAAATGCCACATATTTTATTTCTAAATCTACATCTACATATACATCTATATTTATATCTATACTCAGAACATAGCTCAAGAGTAAAACACCTATTAGATTATGAAAGACCCTGGGTTCAATCTCTAGGACTGCCAAAGTATAAAAATCACAGGGGATTTTTTTAAAGATAGCATTGAAAACATAATTATGATATTGGGAAAGCAAATTTTTTCTTAAACAATACATAGAAGCACAAATCACAAGTAAAATTATTAGAGATAATATTAAATTGCTTGAGATTTTAAATATCTTAAGTAGAATCCACAAACAAAAAAGACACACAGCAATTTTGTAGGAGGTATTTGTAATATATAGCAACTGCAGAAGATTGAGTTGCATGACAAATATTGAACAGCTAAATATTGAGAAAAACAGGAAAGAAACAAAATTGATAAATTTTAAATACTAGACTATCAAGGACAGAGACAAAAGGCCAAAATGGATATAAAGAGACTTAAATTCATTAATGATCAGGTAATTCAAAATAAAGAAATAATCAGTTAAATACTATTGGACTTTAGTGTTTCTAAATATGTGTAGCATTAATAATGCTCAAATCCTGTTATGAGAGTGTAAATAAACACATTACAAGGTAATCTGGGAATATCTAGTGTCTGAGTAAATTCATATATCTGTTGATCTAGCAATGTCTTTCACTTTTATCACCTAGATATTCTCTGACACTAATATATTCTCTGGTACACTTTATATGCTTGAGATAAATTTCAGTATTAGTCATAATTCCAAAAAGTAGAAAACACTTAAATATTAAAACTGCAACTATACGAAAATTAAGTATCTTTACATACAAATACTATAATGCTAATAAATCAATGAATAATTCAATAGAATAGGCTAAGGAAGTTCCCAAAGCAAAATGTTGAGTGAAGATGAAATTATATGAATATGTATAATATATTAGCACTTACATAAAACTTTAAAATATGTAAAATGGTATTAAACTTTAATAGATAGATGTTAATGTATAAATAATTCAATAATAGAAAAAGTATACTGAAAGTGAAGAGAATGATGATCATCCAGAAAGATCTTGGTTGTCTTTAGACAATAAGAATGATTAATGTGCCAGTAAGTCTCAACTAAATTAGTAAAATAATATTTCTGAATAATAAAATTAAATTACAATTTTAAACAATTATAACTAAATGACAGTATTTATCAATATAGAATGGGAAAGATATTAATGCTCATTATTATCATGTCTTCTGTATGTTTCAATACTTACTATGAAAAAGAAATACTTTTTTGCCTCTACCTTATTTCTTAACTTTTCTCCTTTCTCTCTCTTTGTTGTTAAATCCTTAAGTTCTGTTTCTTTCTATTTAACTGTGTCTGTTGTACCTTTCAATTTTTATTTCTTTTGAATTCTTATACTATGGAGACAATATGATATTTACCCATGTGGGTCTGGTTATGAAAATAATATGAAAAAAGTGTTGCATTATAGCTTCAGTTACAAAGTTTCATCGACTCTGTTATAGACTTAATTGTATCTCATCAAATTTGTATACTGAACATGAAACCGCCCATACCATGAGACTGTATTGTAGATAAGGCCTTTGTGAGTATGATTAAAGTTAAATGAGGTCACAAGGATTCAGATCTTACTGTGAAGAATTGGTGGCATTATAGAGAAACCAGAGATCTTTGTATCTATCATATGAGCTGACAGCGATTTGCAAGCCAGAAACAAAGCCCTCACCAAACTCAACCATGAGGGTACCATAGTGTAGCACTTCCAAGATGTGGTTAAAGCTATTTAGTTTATACAACTTTATTGTGTTAGCAGGGATAGACTAAGACAGATACATATATATGTGTGGAACACGTCTATGTGTGTACATACAATTGAGATCCTTAGATAAAATCAGATTAGGGGACTGGACTCCTTTAAGTAAAAAGGAAATAAGTGTCTGCATTTCAGCAAGCAGTCAAGTAGATAGCCTATAGTTTTGAGACCTGTTTCTGTGTAGTTCCAGTAAACTGACAGCCTATAGTTTGCATACCTGCCTAAACACTGTCCCTCTTAGAGCAGGTTGCCATGCTTACCCAGATTTCTCTATTATCCCAGAAGATCAAAACCCTAGCAACAAGCCCAGTATCCAGTCAATCAAATGTCAAGCCAGAAGAAACTGCAAACAGAACTAGTACCCTACAAAACAGGATTGGAGCCTCAGATTCATCAATGTCCCATTTCTCAGTGCTCTCACTCATTTGGGTGGTTCTTTATCACTTCCTTTTGCAATAACTACAATAAAATTACTTTCACTTTTCATGGATCTTCTCCAGTTCCTCTTTCCCTACATCACAGAGAGAGAAATGTCCAGCATGGGTGAGTTTGGGGATCCCTAAACCCTAGATCCACTGGGCATAATTGTATATCTGTGTTGATGTATATGAACATGTGTAGATACTTAGGTATACTTTTCTTAATATCTTTTCTGATGGCCTATGTGTGATGTAAAATAGAAAAAATGTCCACAATTATCATCTTCATGTAAAATGATTAGTATAGAGGTTTCTATCAATTCACACATTATGTCTACAGAAATATATATACATATGTGTGTGTTCTACTGTGTATTATAATCGCATAAGATTCAGTTATATGTACATAGTGTGTCTATACATAGTCACATACATATATATTTTTATATCTGACATAATTTTTCTGTGGCAGAATGTATATCTTTTTTAAAATTTTGTAATTATTTATGTATTTTTAAAGAGAATACTAAATAATGATAATTAAAAATAAAAATGATGCTGAATTTCACTATACAGAATAGTAAGAATTTGACAGTATTTGTTCTACTGCATAACATTTTCTTCAAATTAGTTGTTTAGATATAGAGACCATATGCATAAATGAAATAAATCAGACCTGCATGTGCAAACACTGTATTGTCTTGCTAGTGTTAGAACCTGAAAAAGTAATTAAAATCTGAAGGGTATAATAGATGCTGTGAAAAGGAAAGAATCTGTTAAAAGATAACACTGGAGAGAATCCATACATGTGTAAGCATTGTGGGAAAGCATTCATCAGAAGAGATAGTTGTAAAAGCCATGAAAAAACTCACAAGGCAGAGAAACCCTATGTATGAAACATATATGATAAAGCTTTCCCCACACAGATCAGTTGTCAAAATTATGAAAGAACTTATAAAGAACAGTATATCTGAAAGTGATATGGAAAAGCTTTCAACACATAGTAATTAAGAAATACCTGACCATCTATACTGGAAAGGATTTTTTGTGGGGCACCAAAGATTGAATTCAGGACCTTACACTTACCAGGAAGGCACTTATATTTCTGAGCTATCTCCCTGGCCCTGAGAAATTATATTTATATCATTGGGCTGCATTCTTTACACTATAATGTCATCAATTATATGAAAACAATTACATTGAACAATATATAGTGAACACTGTAGCAATCAGTATTTAGCAATGGAATTACCCTAAGCAATGTGTAGAATTTAGTTATTGCAGTAACCATTGTAGATATTAAGAAAGCAAGAAGTTGGTTGTGAGCATATAAGATGCCCTTCACTTGAAAGTACTCAGAGTAGAGGTGAATTTTTACTATAAGCAATGTAAAAATATTTTGTATACACTGGTATCATTGATATTACATACATGAAAAACTACATAGTGGATGAGAATCTGAACATAGCTGGGCAATATGAGAAATGTTTTATTTATCTCAATATGTTCTGGTACATAAAAGAATGCACATGGGAGCAAAGCCATGTGTCTTTAATCAAATGTAAGAAATTGCTGTTATTCTGCTTGACTTGGAATACATTAAGAAACACACTAAGGGAAATTCCAGGTAGATATGGTGAGAAATTTGTGATTCCTATCTCAGAACACACAGTAGCTCTCAGTGAAGTTTAGGACAAATAATCTCACATAATTTGAGAAGTGTTTTTTATATGATCTTGCATAGTGCAGAAACTTGGGTCAATGTAAATTTTGTGGGAACATCTGTAACTTTTGATGTTGTTCATGCTACCAATAAAAGTACTATGAGAAAAGAAAAAAAAAAAGAATCTGTTAAAAGGAAGGGAGTTACTGAAAGGAGGAGAAAGACAGGAGAGGGAGAAAAAAGGGGAAGAGACATATCTAGTATTAGTATGCAGGATAGCTTGGATCGTTGCACAGTTGATTTCTGCTGGTCAGTGGAAAGGAGCAACTAATCCTTACTTCTTTTCTCTTCCTAATTTCCTGTAACTTTTTTTTTTTGAATTTTTCATGCATATATCTAGAGTGTATTTCTTAATGCATGATTAGCTCATATTCTCAGTGAGAGACAAGAAATGATACTGTTTTCATAAATCAGGATAATTTTTTAAAATTATAATTTACGGATATGGATATTTTTCATAGCAATTGCAAATGAAAAATCAGTTGTTTAAGTGACAAAGTAAAATCAACTATTCCTTATGTAGGTATGCATTAAGTTTGTGAAGAATTACTGTATTTATTGATAATATTAAGGTGTGAAAAATGAGATTTTTTTTTCTCCCTAAGGAACAAAAGGGTAGATAATTATTTGTATGGGCAAAAACTCCTCTGAAGCTTTTTAAATTAAAAAAAAATTGAAGCATTATTTCCAAGTTTTAGCAAGAACATTAGAATATGTATTACTTAAATGCTTGTCTCTGATAAGGCTAATATAATAATCTTTGCTTTATGAAATTGGCTCATCTTGAGCTTATTTTCCAAAGACAACATTAAAATAAAATCCCTAGAGCTAGACTATTTGTTTTTCTAATTCAGTTGCCTCACCTACCTCTCTGTATGTGCTGTGGAATTTCTGACAAAGTAAGAACCTCTATTAATAGACTTGATTTCCAGTAAGTGTGTCCTAAGATTATTTATATATATGGGCACTGAGAAAAAGTGATGCATTGTTTCAATGACTAGAATGCCTCTTTTAACTTAAAATTTTATTAGCCTTGGATTGTCATTCCAGCCAGCACCCAGGCCCAGTGTAGGAGTGGGTCTGCTGGATCTTAATTCCAGTGAGCACAAAGAGAAGGTGTATGTGAAACTTCCTTCATCAGACAGGCCCAGTGTGAATCCCGTGACAGAACTCATGGCAGAAGGAACAGAGGTAAGACCCACCGAGCTGATCCAGGAGCAGAATGTCTTGGTAGAGTGCCACAGTGGGTTCATTTCCAAGGGCTACAGCAGGAACAAGTGGCACACAAAGGTCAGACCCAAGCCATACCCACCTGGACTAGTTTGAACTTGGTAGGTATGGACCTGATGCTAAGGTAATAACTCTACCAAAGCTCTACACCAAAGGTCAGAAGACAGTGCTATACAAAATGACACAGAGAAGGAGCAACATGCATTCTCAGGCCCCAAGCCCACCAAGAACAAATGGAGACAATAGCACAGAAGAAATTGGAAATCACACACCTTAAATCTCTGAAATAATAGTGTCTGAAGTAAAGAAACAACTACAGAAAGGTATAGAGGAAATAAGGTCAGAAATAATTTCTGAAGTAAAAAGAAGAAATAATAACGATGTTGAAAGAAGTATTAAATGCTTCTAAAGAACACACTGATAAAAAATACAGTAGAATATAAAAATGATGGAGTCCTTGAATGAGCAATATAGGAAAGAAATCGAATGCATGAAGTAGATTCAAAGTGCAATACAGGAAATTAAAACCTCAATTGCAAGCTGGCAAAACCATTTGAATGAAAGTAAAAATAGACTGTCACACTTTGAGGACACCATTGAAGCTAGTGAAAAGGTAAGAAAAGATCTCTTAAAAACAACTAGGATGCAGGAAAAATTACTCAACATCTGCACGTCTTTGCAAAGATGAACAACGTAAGACTAATAGGCATCAATGAGAAAGAAGGTGTCAGTACAAATGATATAAAAAGAATATGGGCAGAAGTAATAGCAGAAACTTCTCAAAGATTAGGAAGCAATCTGACATTCAGTTTACTGAAACATAGAATTCCAAATAACATCAACCCAATCAAAACTACACCCAGACATATAACAATCGTGATCCCAGAAATTCAGCACAGGAACAGTATACTGAAAGCCACTGGAAAAGAGAAACAGATCATATTTTAAGGAAAACCCATTAGAATGATATGGATTTCTCTTCATAAACCACCAAGTTAAGAAGAGTATGGAGCCAAGTACTTCAAGTATTGCAAGGAAACAAATTCCAACTCAAATTGCTATGCCCTGCAAAACTCTCTTTCAAGTATAATGGAGAAGGGAAATACTTCCATGACGAAGAACAATTAAAGAATTTTATGTTGACAAAGCCAACCCTATATAGACTACTAAAAGATATTCTAGAGAGGGATTAAAATGACCACACCTCCATGAATGAGAACAGAAAGAACCCACTAAATAGGACAAAGAATTAAACACCGGAGAACAACAGCAGTCTTTCTGTCATTATTTTGTTATATACAGCAGAAAAATATTTCCATCAGCAAACTCACAACTGGACTTCTCCTGAACCCTATGTGTCATGATTCTGTCCAGGTCTACAAGGTGGACATGAAGAAAATAGCAGTAGTTCAGTCCCATAAGTGACACCTAGCCACCAGTAAGCATCATGGACTCTGTCTATATCCTCCACATACTAAAACTTTGTGTGATATCATATCCCCAAACTGTTAGAAGTGCTGGTCATATATTTGCCTCTCCAGTATTTTTGTTGCTTTATTCTTAGTAATCCTTTGGTATCATGAAAACTATTTTCTCAGTTGTTTCTGAATATATTAACCTAATCAAATACTATAAGAGTACTCTGAATTGATCACAGATTTGTGCATATGATACACTACATTCTGGCCTCTTAGTTTGACTCATAATTTAATTTTAATTTTTGGATATTATTTTGAAATATTTAATTTTGAATAAATTCTTAATCAGTTTTCTGAATATTGTTTAATTTTAATTTTTGTTTTTATGATTCATAGTTTCTTTGACTTACAATATACTTATATGACATGGTATGATATTTTTCTCCTAGTATTAGAAACTTTAAAAAGTATATTTCCCTCCCAGTGAGTGAGAACTCCAGGCCAGCTGTGCCAGAGAGATCTTTCCCAGCATTCTCCGGTCCTCCCCACAGTCCCAGACCCAACAGAGCTTGCCCAGTGAGTGAGAACTCCAGGCCAGCCATACCAGAGAGACTTTCCCAGTGTTCTCCAATCCTGCCCTGCTGCCCCAGACCCAGCACAGCCTGCTCTGTGAGTGCGAACATCCACCACCTTTATGGGAGCCCTGCAGACCCACCAAATCCCAGGCTTGGTGAGTGTGTGAGAGAGCTTCTGTGCTCTCTTGCCCCCCATGCCCCTGCACACCCATGTCAGGCCTGGCATACAGGCCTAGGGAGAAACTCTGCAGCTGAAGGCCTTGCACTGAGACTAGGGTCAAAAGCATGCAGCTAATCCAGAAGCAGAGCATCTTGTCAAAAGGGCACAACAGGTTCACCTCCAAGGACAGCAACAGGAAGGTGGTGAGCACAGCAGCCAGACCCAGGCCAGGAAAAACTACATGAACTAGAACTTGGTGTAATAATACTTGAATGTCATAAGGTGCTAAAGTTAGAACTGAACCAAAATGCTACACCAAAAATCAGAGGTCAGAGCTATAAGTCATAATAAAAACAAGGAGCCAAATGCAAGCTCAGGCCTCAAGCCCACCAATTATAAGTGCAGAGGTAACTAAGTCAGCTAAAATGAATGAATTAACACAGTCAGAAGCAAGGAAACAGTAGCAGAAAGGTATAGAAGAATTCAGACCAGAATTAACACCTGAGATAAAAAAAATAAATTTTTGAATATATGGCATCAGAAGTAATGAATCAAATCCAGAAACATATGGGGGAAACCCAATGCCCACCCAGAACAAGTGCAGAGAACACTATTCCAGCTGAAACGTATGAAATAACAGCATCACATGCAAAGAAGCAACAGCAAAAAGGTAAAGAGGAACTCAAAGCAGAAATAATTTCTGAAATAAAAATAAATAAATACTTGAAATCATAGCATCTGAAATAGAGAATCAATTCCAGAAATATATGGAGGAAACCCAATTTGGAAAAAATTCTTCAGTAAAAGAACTAATAGCTACCTCTAATGAAGACACTGACAAAAAAATAGAGGAGATTAGAAATATGACAGATTCCTTGAATGAGCAATACAGGAAAGAAATAGATCGAATGGAGCAGAGTCACAGAGATACAGGAGAACTTAAAATTTCATTCAGAAGTCTACAAAACAGTTTGAGTGAAAGTGAAGACAGAGTCTTGAAGACACTGGTGCAGCTAGTGAAAAAGTGTGAAAAGGTCTCTGAAAAACAAATAGGATACAGATAAAATGATCCATCACCTACAAGATGAGGCCAAGATGAACAATGTGAGACTAATATGCATCAATGAGAAAGAAACAGTCAACACAAATGATATAAAATGTATATGGGCAGAAGTAATAGCAGAAAACGTCTGAAATATGTGGAAACTGAATATTACATAACTGAAGCATACAGAATGCCAAATAACTTCAGCCCAACTAAAAACACAGCAAGACATGCAGTAGTCAAGATCCCAGAAATTCAACACAAGAATACTGTACTGAAAGGTGCTAGAGAAAAGAAACAGATCACATTCAAAGGAAAACCCATGAGAATTACAGCTGACTTCCCTACACAAACCATGAAGGCAAGGAGAGCATGGTGCACAGTACTTCAAGTCCTCTATGAAAACAAATTCCATCCAAGACTACTATACCCTGCAAATCTCTCTTTCAAGTTTGATGGAGAAGTGAAATACTTCCATGACAAAGAACAACTAAAAATTTTCATGATGACAAAGCCATCCCTACATAGGCTACTGAAAGATGTTCTAGAGAGGGACCACAATGACCAGAACTCCACTAATGAGAAAAAAGGAACCCTCTAAATAGGGCAAACAATTAAACATAGGACAAAAAGGAATAAACAACAGCAGGCAAATAACATGACAATTGTAAGTGAAAACACTTCAATTATAACTAAAAATGTAAATGGACTCAATTCAACAATTAAGAGAAATAGGACTGGCACAGTGGATTAGGAAAAAAAAAAACACAACAATATGCTGTATACAAGAAACACACTTAACTCAAAAGGACATTAATAGGCTTAAAGTCAAAGGCTGGAAAACAATACTGCATGCCCCAGCACTGCAGAAAAAGGTAGGGGTAGCAATATTGTTCTCAGAAAGTCTCAACTTCAAACCAGGAATGATCAAATGAAATAAAGAAGGGCACCATATACTGGATAGGGGAAGAATTCAACAGGAAGGGGAAACATTCATAAATATGTATGCAGAAAACACGGGAGCACCCAACTACACAAAACAAATTTTAACGGGCATGAAAAAGCTAATATCCAATACTACAATCTTAACAGGAGCCCTGAATACTCCCTTATCCCACAAAAGCAGGTCAACTATTCAAAAAAATTAGCAAAGAAGTAGTAGAACTGAAGTAGAGCTTCGACCAAATAGACTTGGTGGACATATACAGAGTGTTCGACCCAACCACACCTGAATACAATTTTTTTTTCAGCTGCACATGGGTCATTCTCTAAAATAGGCCACTTATTGGTCCATAGCTCATGCTTAAGTTTATGCAAGAAAACAGAAATAATCCCATGTGGATTATCTAACCACAGTGCAATGGACCTGGAAATAAACGACAAAAGAAACCAGAAAAAGCTCCTGAATACATAGAAATTAAAGAAAACCCTATTCACCAATCAATGGCTTACAGATGAAATTAAACAAGAAATTCAACAATATCTACAATTCAATGAATATTCAACCACAACTTATCAGAATTTATGGAACGCGATTAAAGTAGTTTTGTGAGGGAAGTTCATAGCTGTGAACTCACACATTAGGAAAACAAAATGGGAACAAATAAAAACATTAATGCGACACCTGCAACATCTAGGAAAGGAAGAGCAAACCAAACTCGCAGCCCAAAGATGGGAAGAAATCATAAAGATTAGAGCAGGAATTAATTCAATAGTGATGAAGAAAACAGCTCAAAGAATCAAGGAAGCAAAAAGCCGGTTCTTTGAAAGACTAAATAAAATTGATAACCCACCAGCTAACCTCATCAAAAAGAGGAAAGAAAAAATTCAAATACAAGCAATAAGGAATGAAAAGTGTGTAATCACCACAGAAGAATGGAAATTCAGAAGATTATCAATAGCTCCTTTGAGAATCTTTATGCTCTCAGAATAGAAGACACAGATGAAATGGACAAATTCCTAGAAAAGTACAAATTACCAAAACTGAATCAAGAAGACAGAACTCTCAAAAAACCAATAACAACCAACGAAATACGAAATGTAATAAAAAGCTTGCAGACAAAGAAAAGTCAAGGTCCTGATGGATGCACAGTTGAATTCTCCAAGAAATTTACAGAAGATATAATTCCTACACTCCTCAAACTCATCAATGAAATTGAAAAGGAAACATTTCTCCCAAAATCATTTCTGGAGACAAGTATTATACTGAAACCAAAACCAGGGAAACACACAACTAAAAAAAAAGAACTACAAGCCAATCTCACTCATGAATCTAGATTCAGAAATCCTCAAAAAAATCTTAGCGAACAGAATACAGCAAAGCATCAAGAAGATCATATACCATGACCAGGTAGGATTCATCCCAGGGATGCAAGGATGGTTGAATATTTGCAAATCTATAAATGTAATACACTATATCATTAAAATGAAAACTGAAAACCACATGATCCTTTCAATTGATGCATAAAAGGCATCTGACAAAATCCAACACTCATTCATGTTCAAAATCCTTCAGAAAATTGGAATAGAAGGCCTCTACTTCCAATTTGTAAAAGCCAACAGCTAATATAATCCTAAACAGGGAAAAACTGAAATACTTTACTTTTAGATCTGGTACAAGACAAAGATGTCCTCTAACACCCCTCCTGTTTAGTATACTTTTGGAATCATTAGCTACAGGCATAAGACAACAGTGAGAAATAAAAGGAATAAGGATAGGTTAAGAAAAAGTTAAATTAAAACTATTTGCAGATGACATGACACTTTACTTGGAAGACACGAAAAACTCCATCAAGAAGCTACTAGAATTGATACACAAATTCAGTAGCATAGCAGGATACAAAGTCAATACTCAAAAGTCAATAACATTTCTCTACACAGATAAGAAACACACTGAGAGGGAAACTATAGAAACAATACTTTTTAACAATAGCACCACGGAAAATGAAATGTCTTGGAATTCATCTAACTAAAGAAGTTAAGGATCTTTTCACATAAAATTATAGTACTCTAAATAAAAAGAATATAGAGGATTTCAGAAAATGGAAAGATTTACCCTGCTCCTGGCTAGGAAGAACTAACATCGTGAAGATGTCCATACTCCCAAAATTGTTGTACAGATTCCATGCAATCTCTATTAAACTACTAACAAAATACCTCCCAGACCTAAAGAAATCATTTTCAAAATTTATTTGGAACCAGAAAAGACCTATAATAGCAAAAGCAATCCTGGCCAAGAAATTCAAGTCAGGAGGCATTACAATTTCTGACTTGAAATTATACTACAAAACTACTGTGATAAAATCAACATGGTATTGGCAACAAAATAGATTGGAAAACCAATGGAATAGACCAGAAGATGCAGAGGCCTCTATGAACACACTCAACCACTTGTCTTTGACAAAGTGGCCAAACACACTTACTGGAAGAAAGATAGCCTCTTTAACAAATGGTGGTGGAAAAATTGGCTCTCCGCATGTTGAAAACTGAAACTTGACCCAGGTCTATCACCATGCACTAAGCAAAAGTCAAAATGGATTAAAGATCTTAACATTAAAACAGAAACACTCAATCTCCTGGAAGAGAAAGTAGGAGGAACTCTTGAAGACATAGGGGTAGGCAAAGAATTTATGAACAAACATGTATTCACACGGGAAGCACTTGAAAGAATTAATAACTGGAACCACCTGTTATTGAGAAGTTTTTGACCTCAAAAGAAATTACCAGCAATGTGAAAAGACAACCCACAAAGTTTGAAAAAATCCTAACTCACAAGTACTCAGACAAGGGTCTGCTCTCTAGAATTTATAAAGAAATAAAAAAAAATATCAGGGCCCCTAAATTTAAAGATCCCATCCCGAAATGGGCATCCGAGATGAACACACACTTCTCAGAGGATGAAATTGAAGAAGTGAATAAATATATGAAAAAATGCTCCTGATCACTAATCATCCACGAAATGCAAATTAAAACAGCATTGAGATACCATCTCACTCCAGAAAGAATGGCTATCATAAACAAATCAACCAACATCAAACGTTGGAGAGACTGTGGGGAAAAGGGATCCCTTCTCCACTGCTGGTGGGAATGTAGACTAGTGCAACCATTATGGAAATCAGGGTGGAGACTCCTTAAGAAACTAGGACTGGAAATCCCATTCAAGCCAGCTTTACCCTTACTGGGGATTTTCCCAGAGAAACTGAAAACATCATATCATAGGGATATATGTGTACCTATGTTTATAACTGCACAATTTGTGATAGCAAAATGTTGGAAACAACCAAGATGCCTGTCACATAAGGAATGGTTAAAAAGATGTAGTTTTTTTTTTATACAATGGAGTATTGCTCAGCTGTAAAAAATGATTAACTCGAAGCCTTCATATTTAAGTGCATTCCATTTGAAGACATAAGCAAATAAACCAGACCCATATGTGCAAATATCATATAGTCTCCCTAGTATAACTCAAAAGAAGAGTTGCAAATAGAAATGTATAACACAATTAAAAGCGAGAACTTGAGGATTGGACAATGAAGAGAGGGCAAGGAGAAACGCTGAGAAACATGACAGAGGCAAGACCATTCAATTATAAACACTATATGGGTAAGACAATGATCCTGAGAAATATCAGGAGATTTTTGATCCTAGCAGTTAAGTGGTAGGATTCTCACCACGACTAACTATATATGCTGATACCTATGAACTAAGCAACTTCACTGAATTTAACAAAGTGTAATAGCAGGGTCACACTCCAAATACCTGCCTTTCTGGTCTTCTAAATATGTACTTCTTTTCATGACATACCAGCTATTACTATACTGCCCTTTTGTAAAGGGTAGTAAATGAAAACGAAGACAAAAAATGTCACAAGACAGTCATGCTACAATGCTACTATGCTGTATATGGATGGATTTCTAAATATCTATGTAAATATATGGAAGTGTTCATTCCTATTTTTTAAATATTTTTCTTTATTCTTCATATTCTTTATGGACGTAGAGTTTAGTATCTCCATACTTGATGGAAAATACACGTTCCATGTTATGTTTATGATGTCTGATATTTAGACTAATAGTGTGGGTAAACTGAACTGCAAATGTTGCAGTGTAATAATAAACTTCTCTTCTGGAGGGTTAACAACCAAAGTTTGTAGATCAAAAATTGGAGCAAAAGAAAGGCTGCAAGGTCAGCCAACATTTTGACGCTGGCCTTTCAAAGTCAGTGAAGACTCAGGACATACGAGAATTTGTGCTGTAACATCATGTAACTCAGTAGTGCCCCAAATTTTCTGATCAAGGAGATTATGGAGCCACAGAGGAAAGATATTGGTGATGTATACTGTGCCTGGGGAGAGTCACATGGAGAGAAAACTTTCTCTCAGGCTCTCACAGAGAGCAAACTTGTCAAGCATTGGCCGTGACTCATCCACATGGATGACACAGACAAAGGATCTACAGAATAATGTACAGGACTACAAGATAAACCCTGAGGGGACTTCACTGACCTCATAAGAAACATAAAGTACATGTGTTGGTATGTAAGTCTTGCTCTATCTAGGTCTTAACCATCCAGCAGAAAAGTATAAAAATGAAGTATACATCATGGGGCCATAATATTAAATTGAGCTGTAAATGGCTATGGTTGACAACTTCTTCGGATAACTCACTATTGTTGTGGAATGCTGGACTGTGTAGGACTGTGTTGTCGAGTTCAAGCACCTAAGTTAGTTGAACGACAATGGAGTGCTATCTTTGACAGGTGTAGACGAAGGGGTATAGAAAGGAAGAATCATGATGTGTGTGTATGGACAATACAGTTGGATAGATAACGCTGTGCTTCTACATAATCCTATGAGAGGCAAGATTCGCACTAATGGTGGTTGGACAGGATATTATGTTAGCTTGTGGTACTATGGACAACCACTAGGAAAATATCAAGGTAGAAAGTATTAATTATTGAATCTTTGATGTAATCCAGGTATAAAAAATAAGATATGCAAAAAGCTACACTCTCTTTACTGATAAGAGACATATGGTATAATGATGTCTGTAGGTATAATATCATGAATGCACCTTCTATGATACCAAACCATTATGAAAACAGTTTGCAATGTGTTAATTTATCAAATCCATCTTGTCAAGGTATCTTAAAACTATCTCATTCATATTTGTACTTCAATAAAACAAAAATTAAAAAAAATTAAAAAATAAAAAAGTGCTGAGTATATGAGGAAGAATGTCACCTTTAGATTTATCAATAACATTCTTAAAATTTATCAAAGAAAATCTCATGAGAAAATTTACATGCCAGGAAACATTTTAGTACAATATGAAAGAGGCTGGCATGAATATCTCTGATATGCTCAGCAACATAAGATATATAGTCCTTTCACTCAAGTAAAGTATTTTTTTTGCAGAACCAGGGATTAAACTCAGGCCCTTGCACTTTCCAGGGAAGTGTTTATTCTACTGAGCCATCTCCCAGGACCCAACTAAAGTAATTTTTTAAAGAAACACTGTATGTAACAGCTGCCATGAAAGATTTGCCTTTTTTAAATTTTCAATTTTAACACAGGACATAGTTGCTGACAGGCATTTTCATTTTTAGCAGTAGAAAAATAACTCATGTATGTTTGCATATTAGTACATATGTGTGTGTGTGTGCATATCTTGTGTGACTATATGCATGTATTTCTGTTTACCTGTACCTGGCTATCATATACCTGGCTATTATATAAATCTGTCTTATCTTTCTATCTTATGGATTGAGCTGTACTGAGAAAGAAAATGTGAAGCGCAAAAGAAAACTGAGATGGAAACATGATAAAACAAAAAGAAAGGAAGAGACACACGGGAAAAGAGAAGGGACAGCAAAACATTTAATGTAATTTAATTAAAACATTAATGGTTTGTAATTATTAATTATGAAAGAGTACACGATTATTCTGTTGGTCCACTCATATGGAAAATAAGTTTTCTTTAAATTAGGTAATGAAAGCTGGGCGTGGTGGCGCATGCCTGTAATCCCAGCACTCGGGAGGCTGAGGCAGGAGGATTGTTGTGAGTTCGAGACCAGCCTGAGCTACAAAGTGAGCTTAAGGCCAGCCTGAAGTGCTAGTGAGACCCTGTCTCAAAAAGACAAAAAATAAATAAATAAAAATAAATTAGGTAATGAGCTATATTGGGAAAATGAAGAGGAGGATCTCATACTCAAAATATGGTACCTGGCTGGCAAGTATAAGGTCCAGAGTTCAATCACTGGTATGAAAGAAAAAGACTATCATCTTGTAGTATTCATTTATCTATTCTCTCTTCTATCATTATAGACTTATCAAATGAATTTCTAGCAATAATGAAGTACATTTTTCTCTTACCTTTTTTACCTTTTGCTTTAGTTCTTCAAGCTTATTTTGACAGAATCAGACCCTCAAACAGTATAGAAATAGTATACTGGGGTAACAACCACATGATTTGCTTATAAAAATTTATCCCATTTAAAAATATTTATAAGAATCTCAGAATGGTCTTGGAACTGCTCATTCTGTTTTATTTCTCACAAACATAGCAGTTGGTTTTGTATAGTTAAACATCTTGATCTTTAACAGTAGTATTTTTTTTTTTTATTTTTTTTGGTGGAACCTGGGATTGAACTCAGGCCCTTGTGCTTGCCAGGCAAGCACTATTCTACTGAGCTATCTCTTCAGCCCCGTCACTAGTATTTTTTTTATAAAAAGAGGAAAATGACTATTGAAAGGCAAAATTTCTTACTTAAACCAATAACAAAGTAAGGATGTGCATGATTGATTTAAAAAGTGAGAGATAAACACTTATATTTTAAAGATAACATAACACTAGTTTTAACATATAAACAACATGATAATTTTTTCTCTTTCCTTTCCTTTTCTCTTTTCTTTCATACTGGTGATTGAACTCAGGACCTTACACTTGCTAGGCAGATCCTTAGGCAACTGAGCTATCTCTCCAGAGATAATTTTCATAATGGTGTACTTTATATATGTGTGATGTTTATGAGCTCAGGAGATGAATAAAAACATTCAGTAATTATAAATATAAAAGCTATAATTAGAAATAAACTTCCAGTACATTTGCTTAAAGATATTTTCCATTGTTATTGTAATTTTGAATGTACCTTATTCTTTTGTTCAGAATGAGGGACAAGATCTCGATTAGAGAACTGCTTATAAAACTGGATAAATGTTTACCTCTCTTTTTCAAGTTACTTCTTCCTCAAGGATAAAGAAAAACTGTAGAGGCAATATACTCCCCCTTCCTCCCTCAATAATTTCCCTTAAGCTGTGAGATTCTGTTTGTCATTTATTGAAGAACGGTGATATGTCAAGAGGAATATGTTAATGAGTGATGACTTTAATTGTAATCTATATGTTTGTCTTCCCTTTTAAAATAATGTTTTATTTTTAGAACATAAAAGTGTTCCTGTAAAGGATCATCTAGTTCTGAGACCAAAAGTAGAATAAATGCCAATAGAAGTTTGTACCAAGATGGATTCCATACTTAAGATAGTCTTCTAAATTAGGATTTCAAATCCATTCCATAAGATAAAGGAAAAGCCACGCAGCTACAGTATGCCTCAGCATTTGGAGTATGTATTTACATGCGTAAGATAATGGCTAGAGTGACACATGGACAACTGCTTTATAAATTCAGTCCAGGATTGGGTGGAGAGAAGGAGGTTTCTGAGTGGAGAAATCTCAGCTTGCCAATGAATAAATGGAAAATCATTCTCATATTTCTCTTAATCAGGGGCAAAGTGGTATTCCATAGAACTCTTTTGCTATGCTGTTTTTATAAAGTTATACTTTCAACAAAAATGAAAGACAAATAGTAGGGAGTAGAGAGGTGTTCAGAAAGTAAAATGAAGTTGGTAGTATCACGTGTAAATGGCAATAACAAATAGGCTTGTAGCCTGGATGGACTAGGAGGGAACGAAAGAGGATCTAGGTTTGCACTGAAAAGCTCCATCCTGCTCATGCAAGTGCATCTTTTGCTACAGTTAGTCATTCTGCTCATTCACTGGGATACTATTGAGTACTTTAAAAAATGGCGCTAGGCACAGTGAAGATCACTGATTCTGTTTGGAAAATGGAAAGAGCAATAATTTAAGCAGGAGAATGACATGTTACATCTATTTGAGGTCTATTTGCTTTGTGATACATAGTTCCAATGTATCTGACTGAGGAAGAATTGATATAGGTCAGGAGGCAGTCATAATACTTGAAATGAGAGATTCTCCAAGCTTGGACTAAAACCATTTCTAATGTAAGCACTGTTGATATTTTGAGCCAGCTAATCCTTTGCCATGGAGTGTATACTACCTTTCTATTATAGGATATTAATCAGTTACCTGGCCTCCATTAAAGAACATAAGCAGCCAACAAAATCTAACCCACTCATGACAACCAAAATTGTTTCCATTTTTAACTTTTCTCTATGACAATCCTTAGATAAGAATGATGGCAGTGAGATGGAGTAAATGAAAGGATTATGCATTTGTTTTGATCACAGAACTTACTAGATTTGCTAATGAATTGTATGTAAAAATAAGGAAAATAGAGAAATTGGATTTAGGATGACTCAGAATTTTTCCCAAGCTGCTGAGTAAGTGGATGTTCTAGAAAATAAAAGGAAAAGATTGGGAGAATGCCAGTGTATGGGCAGCATTGACCTAGTTATACAGAAGTTGTAAGTCTTTATCCTCAATAGATTGAGTCTTTTGAGTGCAGAACCATATATATCTGTATGTTTCTATTCCTCAAACAGCACATAGTACCAGCATGACTATATATATATAGTGACATGGTAAATAAGCAACAATCTTAGATTTCTAGTTTATGAAAGTGACTGGCTGAGGGCTAGATTTGCTGAGGTGGGAGCAACTGGATGTAAGCAGTACCTGAGATTAAGAGTTGCTGAATTCAGTGTAGCACATGTTGTTGGAATTTCCTATATTTCGTAACTTAGCATGTTTAAAATGCAGACAGATATATTTTTCTGGAAATCGGAGGAAGGCTTTGGATTAAGGCATACTATATATCTGAGACACATTAGCAATTAAATTCATTGAAGTAAGTGAGGCCATCCTGAAAGTGTACAGAGAAGAAGGTAAAGAAATATAATCATAGAACATAAAGACCTTAAAAGGATGTACAGATTGATGCTAAGTAGACTAAGAAGAGACAAAAAGGAATAAATGTATTGTGTTCATGCATGTAAGGTAATAAGACAATGTAGAACAGTAATATATATTTTACAGCACATATTTATTGAGTATGTGTCATGAGTCAAGAGGAGCCTTTATCACAAACTACCTCATTAAGTCTTCCTCTACAACCCTAACAAGTAGATAAGTTCTCTGTTATTCTCCATTTTACCAGATAATGAAAATGAAGTGCATAAAGGTTAATTAATTAGTCCATGGTTATAAGTTGGAGAGCTGGATTCAGTATAGTGACTAAAAAGCCTATTCTTTTAATTCTCCTCCAGAAATGTTATAATAGAAGAGTACCTCAGGGAGGAAGAAATGGCCAAGAAGGCTGAGTGCTAGGAGTACAAGTTATATGAAACCAAGAAGTACTTATTAAATGTAGCAAGATGAGCTCTTTAGTGAGCTTGTGTTTGTACTTCTGAGGTGTGTCACATGGTGTATGCTCTTGCAAGTTCACTGAGGGTGAATGAAATATGAAGTGGAAGCAGTAACTGGGGAAATTCTTTTTTTTAAGATGTCTGTGACAGTTCATTGTGGTGATAACTTGAATAAGAAATGCTTAACAGATTAGATTAATACAGTTGTAGGTATGTTGGACCATGGATTTACTGAAGATAGAAGACCCACTCTGAGTGTGCATGGTTTGTAGTGTGATTGAAATAAAAAGGAAAGGAGAAGGAAGGCTGTTCTTTAGCTTCTTTAGATGAGTTCCAGTCTTCACTGCCCCCTTGGAATATTCATTCAGGCTTCTGATGCAGATCCGTTGATTTTTTGCATTGATCTGCATGGGACTCCATGGTGAGCTCTAGGCCTTCAAATCCTGACTGGATCCTCTGGCCGTATAGCATGCACTTCACCCTTTTCTCTCTGTTCTGTCTTAATGTGTCCAACAGTCCTTGTAAGTCTACTTTGTAAGTCCTTCATATACTACATATTGTATTCATATACTATATACAGTATTTGTCTAGTGAAACCTTACTGATAAAAGGACTTTAGGAAGAAAGAGGGGATGGCCAGATAGCTCAGTGAATTAAAGTGCCTGCTTAGGCAGATGCAGGGACCCAGGTTTGACACCCCTGCACCCAGTGCCAGCCCCGCCCCCAGGGCCCACTGAGCCGGTCATTGAGAGTGGACATGGTGGCACACACCTGTAATCCCAGCACTTGAGAGGCTGAAAATGGGAGGATCACTATGAGTCCAATCTGTATAGTGAGACCCTGTAGACCCTTTACTAAATACATAAAAAAATAAAAAGAAATCAGATAAAGGCCGAGTGAAGAGAGGGAGGTTTTTCAAGAGAGAAAGGAATTAGGCATCTTTCTTTATCAGAAGAAAGGGACTGGAGAATGGTAAAGAGTAAAGAAAAAAAAAACTGATGACAGGTTTATCAAGACCTCTGAGAGTATATTTATTTACAAACTGGAGAAACATTTCCTTGTGTCTTTTTGAAAGTGAGAAAATTAGTTTGGTTTTCCTAAATTCTCATTTTTTCTAAATCTCCTGCTTTGAGTCTCATCTTCAGTTCTCCATTTCTCAGAGACATAGGACACATACAACACAGACAGACAGATACACACACACACACACTCATACACACAATCACTGAAAGAACATAAAACATCTCCTCTCATTTGAGCACAGGAAGATGGTCATATATTTAACTTTGAATTTCTCATTTTCTACCTGAATAAGTATTTGATAATGAGGAGTTGCGCCCTGTGCTGTAGGGCTGTTCCAAAATGACCATCATTGGTTTCTGTGGCATTGAGAAAAGTGCATTCCACATGTCTGTGTGATGAGAAAGCTCTATCATTTTGGAGGAAGAATAAGAAATGAAGTAGGAATTTTCCTGATCATTTTGGACAAAAATAAAGTATGAGGTAATCCCATAACTGAATATAGCATTTGCTCAGTCACCATCAGGATGGGCTCCCCTTTTAGCATAATGTGTGGGTAAGAGAAGGAGCAGCAGTGGCCAGAATGTCCATAAAGCATAAAGGCTTCCTGTTAGCTGGGTGTGAGGTTTTCTAAGGCAGTCAATGTAGAAGCACTGTGGGGTCACTGGGGTTGTACAGCATGTATCTGTCCCAAGTAACAGGCTTCCTCTTTATCCTGTGGTCTAAGAGATAAGTTTATTCTTATAGAAAGTGTGTGGGAGCCCTGATACTTCAAAGCAACCCTGTACCCATAGAAGAATGGATGGGCCTTCTGAGTTTTACAGCTGCAGGTCATAAACTTCATTCCTGAAACCAAATGGCCAGAGATCTACTGTGAAACACTCATAGAAATTTTTATCTTATGCCTGGATGAATCTGGTGAGAAAAATCTAGAGAATTTGATAATTTAAGTTATTTGTCACCTAAGACACTGGCAGAAATTTTACAATAAAGAACATTCTTTTTTTTTTTTTTTTTTTTTTTTTTGTCTTTTTGAGACAGGGTCTCACTGTGCAGTTCAGGCTGGCCTTAAGCTCACTTTGTAGCTCAGGCTGGTCTCAGACTCACAACAATCCTCCTGCCTCAGCCTCCCGAGTGCTGGGATTACAGGCCTGCGCCACCACGCCCGGCAAGAACATTCTTTGTGAAGGCAACAGTGAAAATGATAAAATTGTGTGAGGTTCTAGGAAAGAATAAAAGCAGTTTTAGGAATTCGGAAATTATAAAATAAAATTCAAAATCACTGAAGTGTGTGGTTTGTATGCATTTGAATATTTTTGATAGAATGGTCACTGATACATGCCTATTGAATCATAGAAAAAACTTGAATTCAGGAAATTTAGAAACTTTTACCTGAAAGCCTTTCCAAATCTCATGCAGTGAGACATTCAACAGGGGTCAGATACTAAGACAGAATTAGAATTTTGAAGTTAAAGTGGAAATCAAAAAGAATGATATAGAAATAGATGAGATTTTATGACTAGAATCACTAGTGTTAGAAAATAAATGTAGCAGGTGTGTATACATGTTGCAGAATAACTGATTGAAATGTTATATTTTCAAAAAGCAAAGATTATTTTCCATCAAAGTATTTTTAATGTATTTGGTTGTTCCTGGGTCTCATTAAACAGCTTCGACTGATCTTCCTATTTTCGTACTCCCAAGCACTGGGATTATAGGCATAAGCCACTACACCCCAATTATGTAGCAGGTTAAGCACATCCTGGGGGCAAGACTATTGAAGCATGTGGTGCTGAGGATTGAACTGTGGTCCTTGTACTCACCTAAGCTTACGTAACCAGGTGCATTACTTCACTGAGCTCTCTTTCCAGCCTAAAAATCGTAAGTAACAGACCAAAAGAATGGATCATTGATTCAATACAATGCCCTTAAAATTATCAAACACAGAATTTTCAAATCAAGAAAAACATTGCAAATTGCTAATTACGTTTTTATATAGAACTAGATGGACAATTGTATAACTTCAGACTGTTGGCACTGACTTTGCCAATGAGTGACAGTTTAGATTGTTACATATTCTTATAATGTTTGTCCCTACAAATGCAAAGTAGAGCACTTTTCATAATTAGGAAAACATCCAAATGTGATTCATTGCACTGTACTCTATAAGTAATAATACATATTTACTATCCCCAAAACCATGTACTTCATACATTGAGAAGGGTTAAATAAGAAATGTAAGATCCTGGTTCACTGAGTATTGCTTAATAAATCCCACATGTGATTTTGATGCAACTGTTTCCCTTTAATGCCATATTATTAGGAACAAAAACTAATGTGCCTTTTGACAGACTTTTATTAATTCAGGTTCAAGTCATTATTTTCAAATTTTTCCCATAGCTTAGGGTGAAACCTTGTAAAAATGTCAAGGTAATTGCTTTTCACTGTTGTTCCTTAAAATCTTGTGATTTCCCAGTATCTATTTGGAAATCATGATTCATGATACACTGAGAAGTACTTGCAGGTAACCTTTACTCTGATAGATTTACTGTCATCATCTGAACAGACATGGCTGTCATTCCATTACAAATTCTTCACATAGTGATACACAAGTTAAATTTGGACAGCTTATAAAATGTAGCATATAAATTTTCACAGTTGGTGTTGTACTAAATTAAGTAATATTTCTTTAATGGCTTGATAATTTTGACTATTGTTAATCCAGTGGGTGGGAAAGTCAATTTTCTAAAAGTCAATAATATATCTGTTAGCGGAATATGTGTGATCTGTTTGTGGAATATGTGTTCTTGTGATTAGTTTCTAGTTGTACCCTCAAAGTCTCATGAAATCGTGGGGTAGACTTTTGAGTTTGTGATTAACTCATGATTCACTGGGATTATGGGTGTGAGTGCTACTGGGATTATGGGCATAAATGCTGCTGGGATTATGGGTGTGGCTGGTATAACCCACCCTGTGGCAGAAAGCCTGAATGCAACATAAGGGAGCCTGAATGCTCTCTGTAGCCATTGATGCTGCTAATCCTGTCCTCTTGTTTTTTCTGTCTTGCTGTTTTCCATTGTCCTGAGCTACAGCCCTCTGCCTTGTGCTATTCTGCCTCAGAGCCAGCTTAATATGGACTGAAACCTCCACTAACTGTGAGCTGAATAAACTATTTCTTCCTTCATTTTGGGTGTTGGGTATTTTGTCCCAGCAAAGATAGAAAAATAACTGAGACAACATGTATGTATGTGTGTGTGTGTGTAAAGTTAAATAAGGAAGTATATCTCATTATCTCACTTGAGGTATAGCTTTCTGTAAGAATGACCATTGGATCTGATCAGTTGTCTATTGAGTTTTTGTTATTTTTTTGCTTCATTGATTTTAATTTTGATCATTACTGTATCCTTAACTGTTATGGTTTATATCTAGTTGTTCCTCCCAGGGCATCATGTAGTCATATGGTAGACTTCTAGAGAATTAATCACAATTAATTCATCATACAGTGCTGGAATATGTGTGTGAGTGCAACACCTGGCCTGGGGCAAATAGTCTGAATGCAATGTAAGGGAGAGAGGCTTGCTGTCTTCTGCTGCTGCTCCTCCTCCCTTTGTTCTTTGCTATTTTCCACTGCCATAAGCTATTGCTGTGTTTTGCCCTGTGAATGCTGCCTTAGAGCCAACAGAGTATGAACTAAAACCTCCATAAACTGAGATAAATAAACTTTTTTTTTTTAATTTTGGGTGTAACATATTTTGTCCCAGCAACAAAAGTAGCCAACACTACTAAAGTTAAATAACTTTAGGTTATATTTGTACTATTAAAAATTATAGTGAAAATTCTGACCATTAATTTTAAGCCTTTATTCTTTTCTAATATCAGAATTTTTAGTATTATACAATTTCCCTTGACTTTTGTCCCACTGGAATCCCACAAACTGAAATGTTATGTTTTTCTTTTCTTTTCTTTCTAGATACCTTTAAAATGCACACACATGTATCATGAAAACTAGGAGCCTGAGATAGAAGGATCACAAAATTAAACCTAGCCTGGGTAATTTAGTGACTTATCAAGAACCTGTTTCAAAATAAAAATAAAAGAAAAAGAAGGAAGGAACGAAGGGCTATGTCATAACCCAGTATTGAGACACTATATTAAATTCCCACTAACACAAAAATATGTACATAAATTTTATTTTACCTCATATTGAGGGCATGAGGCAGGTTCTACACCAGAGTTAGATCCTTGGCCAATACATAAATTTTAATTTCAGTTTTGATTTAAATTTTGAAGTACATGTTATTTAGAAGTATGTTTTTTATTTTACATATGTTTAGTAACTTTTTTCAGAGGTCATTAATTTATCTATTTATAATTTAATTGTGGGGAGTCAACATGAAAAAGAGTGCATTTTACTGTCATTTGGGTTTTCCTATAAAAGTTAAGTTGGTCAGATCTGTTGTTCAAGTGTATACTTCTCTTAAAGATTTTCTACTTAATTTATCATTTACCTAGAGAGCATATAAATTGTGAGTCTGTCAATCTCTCTTGCTTTTCTATTTGTTTTTGGCTGGAGAGTTTATAAACTCTTTGTTTAGAGGCAGTAATAATAAATATTTAGTTTTTTAATTAATTCACCCTTTATCACTATAAAATGACCTCTGTTTTTCCTAATAACATGCTTTGATATTAATATAGCCTCGCAGCTTTCTTTTGACCATTTTTAGAATGGTATAACTTTGTCAGTACTTTACTTTTATTCTGACTATTTAATGTAAATCACATTTCTTATAAGCAGCATACATCTTTATTTGCTTATATTATTCACAGTATTACACAACACACTATGCTTTCATGGTTGTTTAGTGATGACTTTCCAATTTGTAGCTTACATTTTTAACTCTCATATATTTTTAATGATATAGTACCATTATGAAACTTTTCATATACAGTAATACCTTGACTTACAAACACTTTCTTTTGCAAGCAATCCCATTTGGGGGAAGAAAACCATCTGGGCCATCTTCTTTACATGAACAAGAATGTGGCTATCTTCCCCAGTTGTGGAATGAATTAAGTTTGTGAACATAAGTACCACTGTAGTATAAAAACTTATAATAGTATAATTTCAGTTTTCTCTTATTGGTCTCTAAGATATATTTATTCTTCATACACAATATTTCATATATAAATGTAAATATATATATATATATATATATATATATATATAGTTAATCAAATGTTACTTAAATGATAAATACAATAGATCTCTCCCTTTTTTTTCATTCTGCTACCATTTTACTGGTACTAATAACATTTCTGATATTATTTCTTTTTTCCTTCCAAATTTCTATCTGGCATTATTTCTATTCTTCAAAAAAATTCTCATTTAGGACTGGCCAAATAGCTCAGTGGACTAAAGCACCTGCAAGCAGGTGCAGGAGCTTGGGGTTTGATTCCCAGAGGCCTGCCTTACTACCCCCACCCCCGGGGTGTGCTGAGACGGCAATTGAGACTGGGCGTGGTGGCACTCACCTGTAATCCCAGCACTTGGGAGGCTGTAAACAGGAGAATCACTGCAAGTCTGATCTAGTAGTGAAACTCTGAACATGCTGTACATCCTTCCCTAAAATATAGGGAAAAATTTTCTCATTTATTTTAATACACCTTATTGTTCATGCATTCTTTTTTATTTTCAAGAAAATAAAAAGTAGTAGATAAGATATTAGAAACTATGCACATTTTTAAAAAATGAAATGATAAGTATTCCACAGTGTTGTTATGTTGCACAATGCTGTCTTCAATGTAGTTGCTCAGGTTGCAGATAGAAGCATATAAAATTAGTCTAAGTAAAAATTTTAAGGATTAACTGGTACCTTGAAAAACCTTGAAGGTGATTGCTACTTCTTTCTCAATAAAACAAATATTAAAAAAACTAGATTGGGAGGTGATTAAAACATAACTCCAAAACGGAAAAAAAAAAATCAAAAACAAACTGATACATGGGGCCAGCCAAATAGCTCAGTGGATTAAGACACGTGGTGAAACACACCTGTAATCCCATTGCTGTACTAAAATAGGTTACAAACTGATAGAAATTAGTAATACAACCATCTTAGCTATCCAGTGTATATACATGTATGATATTTACCTTGCCTCTTTTTGCTGTCTTTTCTCCTTTCCCTCATCCCAGTTTTTCATTCCTTATGTTCAGTCTTTTTCCCTCATATATATCTATTGTACCATTCAGATTTTATTACATTATTTCAACTTTTGGTTACTCTGTAAATTATTTCTTTGTACTTTACAATGTACAATATATGCATTGGGTTTTGTTTTCTAGGTTGTTACATATTTCTGTCAACATTTTACAGATGCCACTCCTCTATCTTCTGCACTGCAATATTTTTGCTGAGAAGGTTGGTGCCACTTTACTCATTTGTAGAGACTAGATCCCTTTTCCTCTGGCTGTTTTTTTTTAAAGCACAATTAATTAATTAATTTGGAAGGGTATATAGGGTGTTCAGGGTTTTACTACTAGATTGGACTCATAGTGATCTGCCTGTTTATAGCCTCCTAAGAGCTGGGATTACAGGTGTTCATCACCACACCCAGTCTCAATTGTTATCTCAGCATGGCTCAGCAGGCCCAGGGATCAAACCCTTGGCCCCTATGCCTGCTTTCAGGTGCTTTAAACCACTGAGCTACTTGGCCAGCCCTCTCTGGCTGTTTTCCAGGGGTTTTATTCTTTGCTTTTGATCAATTTAATTATGATGCAGTTTACTGCAATTTTCTTCTTGTTTGTTGTGGTTGGGTTTCATCAAGTTTTAAAACTGTATCATTACAGTTCACATCACATTTGAAAATAACTATTATTATTTCAATTTTTCGTTTCCTTCCATTTTTAGCAAAACCCAATTTGTGCACATTAAACCCACTGCAACGTTACTACAGTTCACTGATACTCTTCAATGAATGATACTATGCTTTCAATAGTAGTATAATTGCCTGCAGTTTGTTAAATTACTTTTTCTCCTATTTTAATGTATATAATTTCTTTTGCTGTGTCTTCATTAATATTGTGTAATCTGCTAATGTCATAGTGTATTTTTCATGCTTGAGATTATATTTCTTATGCCTAGATGCTTTGTTTCTGAAAAATATTATCCTTGTCTTTATTTTACTACTTGAACTAATGGAATGCATATATGGCTACTGGTTTATGTTTCTAGTCTAACAGTTTTTTTATTCATTTTTTTCTGTATGTTAAGGAAGGGTCTACAGGATGTTCAGGGTCTCACTAATAGGGAAATACTCAAGAAAGGCATCAATCACTCCAGGATTTTTTCAATTAAGGCATTATGTTAATTTAGAGAAGCAATGTTAACACCAGGAATGTCTCCCCTAGGAGTGAAATGCCTGAGGCTATAGTCTTTACCTAGTTGAGATTGTAGGCAGGTGTCCTTAGCTGTAACATTATCTTATCTTTTCAGGTTTCAAGGCTTCACTCACCATTACAGACCTCAGTGGGGATCAGTGACTCACAGAGGTTCATTTATAGTGAGTCAACTGCCTGTCTCTAGACAAGGAGCCCAGGCTTTGAACAGACTCAGAAGTAAACATGGAAAGTCAATTGGTTAATATAAGTTCTGCTCTGGGCTGCATATAGCTGAGAAAAAGATAAAAGAAAACTGCAATTTAATTATTGTAAAAAATAAATTTAGGGTATTTCAAAAGTGCATGGAACTTCTACTGGACAACTCCATGGTAAAAGAGCATGGAGATGTTGAGAAGAAGAAATTGTATTTTCATTAAAAAATAATTCCCTCAATAATGAACACCTTCCATGATAATGGCTTTAACCCATTCATGAAAGCGCAAAGCCTAATCATCTCTTATGTATTACCACTTCTTACCATTATTCCATTGGGAATTAATTTTGCAACACATATTTCTTGGAGGAACACATTTGAACCATAAAAATATGAATGCCAAGAACATCATTGTTCTTAGCCACAAATAACCCAGTGGACCATCAATAAATACTAAATAAAAACTGATATATCACTAATTGAAATAAAATTCATCCACATAAACAAAATAATAATTGATTCTAGAACATTACAATGAAACCATATTAAAAAGGCCACATATTGCATGATTCCATTCACATGAAATATTCAAGAATTAGCAAACAGAGACAGAAAGTAAGTTAATGGTACCCTAGAAAAAATTTAATGTGCTTGCTAATGACTGTGGGCTTTTTTTAGGGTGATGAGACTATTCTGAAACTAGATCGTGGTAATGACTGAATAAATCTTTAAATATATACTAAAAGCCATAGACTTATATACTTAAAAGTTGCGTATAAAACTTGAAATTTACTTAGTGCGTTTATGGCATATAGTACTGCCACTGTATTAATTTTTAAAAATCCAAGTGTAATATACTTGGTATGTGTATAAGTAAATATATTTACTGTAATAGTGAATCAGAGCTTTTTTTGAGATAAGAATTGCCTACTATTGAAAGCTGGAGGGTTAGGTATTAGATATGAATTAGAGTTATCAGCTTGAGAACAATAACATTATATATATGGACTTTGCATACTAGAGTGTGTGCAAGTGTGTCTATGTGTACCTCACAGCACCTTCTAACAGGTGTATGAGATTTACTTTCCCAATAAAAAAGAGTGACTACAGTTATGTGACACACAGACATTGATTTTTAAGTACTATTTTCTACTAAAGTGAACAAGGACTATTTGAAGAAGTAATTGGCTAAAAGTCTGAGACTGGTGGAAAAAATAGATGAGCCTGGAAAGTCTTATGTAGGAAATGAAACACAAAAAATCAAATTGGTACATGGGAAATGATCATAGAATGACAAAATTAGAAAGTCTCTTAACCATCCAGCAGAAAAGTATAAAAATGAAGTATACATCGTGAGCCCATAATATTAAGCTGAGCTGTAAATGGATATGGTCGACAATTTCTTTGAATAACTCACTATGGTTGTAGAATGCTGGACTGTGTTGGATTGTGGTGTCGAGTTCAAGCACCTAAGTTAGTTGAATGTCAATGGAGTGCCCACTTTTGAC